>CM021709.1:122955-203461 GCA_011074415.1 Stictonetta naevosa
AGAAAACACTCTTTGTACTTTGAATAGGACTCTTGAATACAAGGCAGCACGCCAGGCGCTGCCACAGCAGTATCAGCCAGCCCAGGCAGCACCGGCGCGGGCACGGAGGCGTTGAAGCCCCGGGCTGCTCTTGGGGCAGGGGGTCTGAGCTGGTGCTGGGGGTGCTGCTGCAGTCCCCTGCCTGCAGCCAGGGCTGCCCTTGTCTGCTCCTGGCTGCTGGAATTCGGGCACGGGTGCTCAGCAAGTCCCCGCCTGCCTCACATGGGTGCCTGCCCTTGACAGCCGGCCTGCTCCTCACCCACCATGTTTTTATGGTTTTATGGTTTTGGAGTATGGCACCACGGCTTGTGTGTCCTGTGCAACAAGCGTGTGTCCCGGGGATGTGCTCCCTGCCCTGGTACAGGGGGACCAAGCATGGGCACCAAGCCAGACTCTATAGAGCAGTCCCTGCTCAGCCCATGACCTGAGCTTGCCCTTGCAGAGCATCCCACCAGCATGACGAGCCCCCATGCTGAAGAGCCACCCGCCAAGGGCACAGCCGACCCCGATGCACACATCTATGAGGAGGTGACGCTCTGTGAGAGGATGGTGCTCAGCCAGCGGCTGGCTGTGGAGGAGCTGATCACCACCGAGGCCAGCTACGTGCACAACCTCCAGCTGTGCCTGTCAGACATCCGGGCACACCTCCAGCAGAAGCAGGTGAGGGGGCTGTCGGCACCTGTGCTGAGGCTGGGGACTGTAGGGTGAGCCCATTGAGAGTGGTGAGGCACCCAAATCCTGGCAAGGCCGGTGCTGAGCACAGCTGCAAGCTCACTGCCTGCTCATCCTGTCCTCCCAGCCTCCCCAGATGCCTCCATCAGCCAAGGTCCTGAGTTGGACGGTCATCACATCTGACCCAGTACAGCTATCCTATGGCTCTAACTGGTACCTCTGTAGTGTTAGAAAGGCCTCATTGTCCTGCTTGGGAACAAAGCCAGCTCTCAGTATCTCCAAATGTCTCCTGGAATGGAGCATTTTCAGCTCCTCAAATGTCATGTGAGGCAGCTGGAAGGACGCTGGTGCTCAGGAGGGTGGGCATGACTCCGGGATGCAAGGTCCACTTCCACCTCATTTATTTGGCTTGTTATGGGGCAAACTTTGTTCCTTTCAGCTGCCTGATCTTGACCTGGAAGGACTCTTCTCCAACATCGATGACATCCTTCACCTCTCCAGACGGTTCCTCAGGGGTCTTGAGGCCACGGCTGTGCAGGAGCACGATCAGCTGCTGGGCATCAGTAAGTGGGGCAGTGCCAAGAGCAGATCCATGCCAGTGGTCTCTCTGCAGCCAGGGGCCTCTGCTGGATTTCTGACCTGCAGAAAGCGAGTGCTTGGGGGCAGCGTCAGGCCCAGCCCAGCAGAGGTGCCTGGGGGTGCAGAGCTGGCTCAGTGTGCGGGACGAGACCCCTTCCCATGGGAAAGGAGCAGCCTCTCCAGCTTGGCCCTCCTTCCCCAGGCACCCTGTTCCAGGAGTTCAAGGAGGAGATGGAGACCGTCTACAAGATCTACTGCGCCAGCTATGAGCACGCCCTCCTGCTGGTGGAGAGCTACCGCAAGGACCCCAGGCTGCAGGAGGAGATCATGGACACCCTGAATGCAACTGTGTAGGCACCTGCTGCCGAGGCCACCACCTCCCTCTCCGTAGTTTGCCTACTGGCCTTGCCCTTCTAGACAAGCTGCTTTCTTGGTGCCCAGGAGCACACACTCATGCTGAGTGCAGGATTGTCGTGGCATTGTCTGCTGTAGTTGCTGGCAGCCTCTCCTGTATCCTCTAGGACCTGCCAAACTGTCACTACAGCCTAGGGGTCTCTTATGGCAGACCCCAAAGCAAGGGATGGGGTGGTACCCATAGCCCCTGCCTGCTCCTCACCCCCACATTTCTCCCATCCAAAGGGCTGTGCCCACAGAGGGCATGCACTCCCCGGCATCACCAGAGAGACAGGCTGGCCCTAGGGGACTGCTCCTGCCCTATCAGCGTGGTCACGAGCACTGCCAGCAGCAGGAATGGCAGCAGAGGAGCTGCTGAGGTTTCCTGCTGCTTGGAGCACTGCTGACATGACTCCTGAGGCCAGTTGTGCAGGAAGGAGGGGGCCCTGCCCGCACACCCCGTGCCTGGCAGCCAGACAAGCCCAGCACACTTCGGGGAGGCGAGGAACCTTCCTGGGGCTGGCACTGCCTTCAGGGCTGGGGGGGACAGCAGCCCCCTGCCAGCACTGCCCAGGGGGGCACAGCTGACTGGGGAGCTGGGGTTCATGGCCAGAAACCCCACCAGGGCTGCAGGCACAGCTCACCTGCAGGTCCAAGGCAGCAAATCTCTCCTGGTGCTGGAGAGGCTCCATTTTCTCCCTAAAATGCTTGCAGAGAAGCATGGAGAAGCAGCACAGCAGGAGGGCTTATCTTTCCCATCGGCCTCACAAAATTCCCCTCTTCGCCAGGCCTCACACAAGCGCCTCAGATCTCAGCTTCTTCCTGGTGATGCCAGTGCAGAGGGTCACGAAATACCCGCTGCTGCTGGGCAAGATCCTAGAGAACACCCCTGCTGGCACCAGCGCCCACCTGACCCTCGCTGCAGCTGTCAGCACCATGGCCCAGGCCAACGCCAACATCAACGAGTACAAGCGGCAGCGGGAAGTGGGTGAGTGGGGGCACGGTTAGGGCAGGGGGCACAGCATTAGCAACGGACTCGGTGCCCGGGAAGCCTCAGTCCAACCCCGGTCATGTCCTGGTGTTTTTTCATTAATTCCTGCTCAAGTCCAAGCTCTCCCTTCCTCCTGCCCTCCGGTGGAGCTGCAGCAGGGGTGGTGTGCTGGCAGCTCCTGGCACGGTGCTTATTAAGAGGGCTGTAAGGCACTGCTGGTCCTGCTCGGACAAATGCCACCCTGGCCAAGCTGCAGGAGCAGGGTGGCATGAGGGGGAGCACAGAACTGGTCTGCCTGCATTCCGCAAGCTGGGGAATCAGGAGGAACAGTCCTGCCCTTGGGACAGAAATCAAGCTCCCCACAAACGTGAACTCACAAACTCTTTTCTTTCTGGTTTCCCCGGGGCTGCCCTTCTTTGATGTGGGTTGTGCTTATCCTGTTGATCAGCCCCAGCCTCGCTGCTGTTCACACCTCACAGTTTCCCTGCTTTGCCAGGCTGCTGAGGATGCTCTTACAACTTCTCCAGCCGTGTCTCATTTTCCTCTCATTCCCAGCAGCTTCCAACCAGCTGCCCCAGCACGCACCAAGGCCCCTCGGGCTGCAAGGCAGGGCCAGGAAAAGGGACACATCTGTCTGCAGTGAAAATGCCAGCACACAGGGCTGCATCAAACCCAGCACGAGCCAGATCTGCTGCACTGGGTTAGATCTGTGTCTGCCAGGGGCTGTGTGCAGGATTTCGGGTCCCTGCTGTCCTATGAACAATGAACAAAGCACCCTCAGGGTCCTGTGGATGCTGTACGGGAGGGCAGTTGTGCGAGCAGACCCCTTGCCCGTTCCCCTGCAGAGCCAGTGCCGGGCCCCCGGGGATGCCTGGCTCCTCACCAGCTTTTTTCCCTCCCCACATCATGTCTCCCCTGAGGCAGCGACCAAATACAACAAGGCTGAGCACCTGACGCTGCGGGACCGCCTGGCTCGCCTCAACACCCACTCCATCGCCAAGAAGACCACGCGGCTGAGCCGGCTCCTCATGCACGAGGCCGGCTTCGTGAGCAAGGTGCGAGCCCGCCCGTCTGTGGCCAGCACCCGCTGCCCCTCCTCTGGCTGCTTTTGGCACTTTCCTCCCATACCGAAGGTGGGGAGAGCTGAGCCTGGGCGATGCTGACACCCAGTGGACCATGCTGTTATACGAGCCCCTGTCCCACTGCCAAGTGACCTAAGGGTGGCTCCTGCTGCCCCATTGCAAGGCTCAGGAATGCAGGTACAGAGCTCCCTGCCTGCCTCTGTGGGAGCTGCAGGCGTTACAGGGGAGCGCCTTGACCTCCAGTAGCCCTGCAGATCCTTGGGCATCCCAGCAAAAGCAAACAAACCCAGTGGCAGGGAGCACTGCTTGCAGCTGTAGCATTTTCCCCAGCACCACCACAACCCCATGCAGTGCCCTGTTCCCGCGTGCATCCCACACACCCCAGACTTTGGCCCTTTTCAAACTCCTGCAGCCCCTCAGAGTCTCCCCCTCCTTATCCCCCAGCTTCATCACCCCTGCCTGAACCCTTTCCTGGCCTGCCTGAACCCTCTCCTGGCCTGCCCGAGCCAGGGACAAGCTGCCCCTTGTCTTGCAGACAGAGGATAAGGAATATGACAACCTGGAGGAGAAGTTCCAGAGCGTGGCATCCAGTGTGGCTGTGCTGAAGGAGAACGTGGCATCCTATGT
Source organism: Stictonetta naevosa (assembly GCA_011074415.1). Classification (NCBI taxonomy): domain Eukaryota; kingdom Metazoa; phylum Chordata; class Aves; order Anseriformes; family Anatidae; genus Stictonetta; species Stictonetta naevosa. The sequence continues at coordinate 127,339 of CM021709.1, forward strand.
GGCACATTTGGAGGTAAAACCCTGACTGCTTGCAGGGGACTGGCCCCATCCAGGCTTCAGGATGCATTTCAGAGGGTTGCAGAACACTTCCAAGCAACAAATCAGCACCTGGAGATGTTCAGGGACTTGCAGCTCTCAGCTAAAATGAATTGTTGTGCTGCGGGCTTGCACAATATCTGAGGATCGCTCCTGTCCAGGGGAGGTTAAAACAAAGGCATAATCGGCAGAGTTGGGTGTCTATTGGGAGCAATCAGTCCTTATGCTGATCATTACTGCAAAGTATCAAACAGCTGAAAGTGCTAAATGTTGTTCAGCCTGGAAACTATTGCATTAAGAAGCAGAAGGCAGAAGTGTCCCCAAATCAGGCACAACAGCAGACTTCCTTTTGGAGGTCCCCTGGGTCAGTATTTGCTATGATTTTCTAATTGAAATCCCTCAGGGCATCTGAAGGAAATGAAAGTATGAGTGATGGCAAAGCCTGAAGTCCCCAAACACTATTATCAGGAAAATCTCAGGAAATGTTAGAGGGTTCAGAGAGCAGAAATTCGAGGGGTAGAAATATCTTGTCATGAAAATATTGAGAAAGGTTCCCCAGGTTGGATTGGGACGGAGGCAAATGGGACAGGAAGACTCCCTGGAGCCCAAAGAGTGGGTAAAAAGGACGGAAAACAAGAGGATGGCAATCTGCATGCCAGTGAGATGTGGCAGGGTCTGACTGTTCCCCAGGACATTGGTTGTGTCTGGAAACCTGCCTGGCACTGCCCCTCGGGGAGCTGCATCTCCATAATTCACCGCCTTGGCTTCAACAGGGTCTGCAGACAGGCCTGGCAGCCTGGGAAATAAGCTGGGGTAGGAGTCATGCTGGGCTTGGATGTCAGGGAAGGTGCAAGCTGCACGTGTGCCACATTTCTTTCCCTCGGAAAGCTGCTTGCAGCCATCCCATGGAGTCACTGAAGACATTCCCATAAGGCAAGGGTGGCCTGGCCTCTCCCCACGCTGGCTGGCAGGGCTCTGTGCATATCTGTGTCCCCAGCACAAAGCAGAGGCAAACCTTGCTTCATACATCGCCACGAGCACCTCTGCAGGGCTGGGGAGCAGCATGCAGAGCAGTGATCAGAGCTGCCACCTCCTGCTCACAGGGTTAATCCCCTTTGTATTTCCATCTCCAGTTCCTTCTGTGGCAGGGAGGGCCACAAAGGAGAGGTCTCCTTTCCCTTCCCACCCCTCGTGCTCTCCATAAATGCTTTGCACACAAACACAAGGAAGCCCCCATGCTGCTGGAGTACCAAACCCAAGTGTCAGAGCGGTGTGCCTTTGGGAACATGGGTGTAGGGGAACGTGGTTGGCTGGTGCTGGGCAGTGTCTGGAGGCCAGCCCCGATCGCTTCCTCCCTTTCAGGCGTTCCTGGTGCCCGCCCCGCACAAGCAAGAGCTGCAGATGGAGGAGGGCCCTGCCCAGCAGTACCACCACCTCGCAGAGCACCTCCACCATGCTGTTTTCCCCAAGTTTGTGAGTGCTCCTTCCCCACAGGTCTCCTTCAGGGTCACAAGCAAGCGTTGCCAGGGCTGGCTGCTCCCCAGGGGCAGGGGAGTCAGGAGCTGAGGGTGGCCCCAGTGCAGGGAGTGTCCTCACCAGCTGGCGCAGCCCCGGGGGACCCTGTGGAGCCCCAGTTTTGTGTTGTGGCCAGTGTGACTGCTCTACCAAGGGGCTGCTTTAGTGGGCATCCCATGTGCCTGCAGGGAAGGAAACCTCGGGAGCTCCCCACTCCACACAAGCCCTCCAGCTGGTCCCCCAGGCCTTTCCTAATGCACAAGATAGTGCCCCGTGCAGACGGCTGGGCCTGCTGGGTTCACATGGAGATTTGGGTCCTCTTGCCCCACAGAAGCGACGCCTGGACAGGCTGGTCTGGCAGCCCCTCTGCAGCCTCTCGGAGATGCTGGTGGGGCCACAGCAGCTGGTCAAGAAGCGCCTGGACAAGCTGCTAGACTACGAGGAGATCCAGGAGCGCAAGAGCGAGCTGGGCAGCGTGACGTATGACGAGGAGGCCGCCATGAACACCTACCTCGCCATCAATGCCCTGCTCGTGGCCGAGCTCCCGCGGTTCAACCAGGTGGCTGTGCAGCTCCTGGGGCAGGTGTTGGGATCCCTCTGCATCCTGCACCAGGACCTGGCTGCGGAGGTCCTGCACGAGGCAGAAAAGGAGCTGAAGCAGGTGAGAGGGGCTCTTCAGCGTGGGGACACATGCTGGTGTACGTGCTGAGCCTGACCTGCCTTCGGGCTGTGAGGGCCCTGAGGGCTCGCTGTGTCCCCAGCCTGCCCTGCAGGCATGCAGCTCCCTGTCCAGCACTTGTAAGCGATCCCTCCTCCCCGTCAGCCAGGGAAAGTCAAATTTTCTCTTCCTCACTGCCAGGAGCTGTCCTGTTCTCTGTTGGAGGGTAGCGCTAGTAATTTATTGATGTGGTGCTGGGAGAATCAGCACTCTCTCTGAGCTTTGGAGAGCTCTGTGCTGGGAAGGGGGAGGAGGAGGAGGATGAGGAGGAGGAGGAGAGCTCCTGGCCTGGAGAAGGAGCATCGCTTGGGCCCCCAAACCCTGGGAGATGCCTCTTGGGAGGCCTCACCCCATGGACACCATAAGCTTGCTGTTGGCAAGCGATGGCTCAGCCCAGGGGTGAGCGTGGCCCTGGCCTGAGCCATGACAAAGACGAGGAAGTGGTGCAGCCACATCTCAGGCACTGCTGGCGTGTCCCCAGTGGTGGGGCTGGGTTCCCCTTGCTCTGCCTGGGGTCTTGTGCTGCAGAGCCCTGAGCTAGACCCTCCTGCGTCCCGCAGGGTGAGGTGTTACAGGCTGGGGGCTCAGGACAGGACTTGGGCACTGCTCCTTTGGGTGCAGCCCAAGGGCTCACAGCCAGAGGGCAGCAGCTCTTGTTACTGAAAGGGGCTGGATCTCAACTGCAAGGTGCATCTTTAGCACTCTGTTCTGTTGCTTTGACACCTCTTTTCTTCTTGCTCCTTCTCTTCTGACCCTACCCGAAGCTCTGTGTGTCCCTACGGGCCCCTCTGACCTCAGGGTCTATCTTCACAGCTGCCTCATGGCCACATGCCTCTGCCCGCTTTCTGGAGGATGGTGGAGGACACTCTGCAGCAGGCTGGTGCCCAGCTCAGTACGTTCACCCAGGCGTTTGAAACGGTCACACCGAGCCCTGTGACACAGGTAGGATTTGGGAGGGGTGTCCTGGGCCAGCAGGACTGAGGCTGCGTGGTGCAGGACATCTCTTGGGGGCAGGCTGGCTCAGACAGCAGCACAGGTCACCGCACCCACAGTGTGCACATGGAGCATGCACATGGAGCACCTCAGCATCCTGCATGTCTGATTAAGTGTTCCCGTGTCCCTTGCTCCCCACCAGCCCCTGACCCCTGCCGAGGAGCGGAAGGTCCTTTCCCTTGTGAGCAAACATGGCCCAGACAAACTTTACCAAGTGACAAGCAACGTCAGCGGCAGCAAAGACTTGGACCTGACCTTGCAAAGGGGACAGATTGTGGCTCTGCTGCAACGCATTGACACCAAGGGCAACATGAGCAGATGGCTGGTGGATGCTGGAGGTACTGCGAGCTCTGCGGGGAGGCTCTCCCTGCCTTGGCACCAGGGTCAGAAACCAAATCTGAACCATTTTCTCAGCTTGGATGAAGCTGGCTCAGACCAAACCCAGGTCTGCTTTGCCAGCTACACCTGTAGCCTTTAGCTCTAAACCTTGTGTTTCCCCATTTGTTCCCTGAGGGAGCACTTGAGAATTGTTATGGCTGGGAAGGGAGAACCCTGCGCACACAGAAACATCCTGAAATCCCTTTTTTTGGTTTTTGCTGCTGGATGTCCCCTAGCAATGGGCCAGTTTAAGCAGGACTCCTGTGCCATGCAAGGCAATAGCCACGTTATCCTCCCTCCAGCCAGCCCTACGTGTGCCAGGCAGCAGGGCTGCTTGATTGGTGTGTGTGTGCATGTCCTCCAGGTCCCCGAGGGTTTGTGCCTGCTGGCAAACTGCAGCCCTATAGCCCAGGGCAAAGCCAGCAGCCCGGGATGCAGACTCCAACCCCGGAGAGTGTCCCAGACAGAAGGCGACATTCGTATACATCACCTGAGGCTCCCAGGCCCCAGGAGGCCACATTCACCCCGGCTTTCCAGGTGAGAATGGGGGACACCCCCAGGGCTGTTCCTCATGACCCTGCTAGCTTGGTGCTTGTCCCTGCATGCGGGTGGGGATGTGGACCTACTTTTCCAGCACGTAGGATCATATACGTATAGCTGTATGCCTGTCAGGAGTGGCACAGCTGGGATTTGCCTTGCTGGGACCTGCTGTGGACAGAGCAAAGTGAGTGGTGCCTGGAGGGGTCCTCACCATCCCTCCACTGATGGCAGGACTGTGCTGCCCTCTTAGAAGTAGCCTCTGTGTCCCCTGTAGATCCTGCCCTGCCTGTGCCTTCCCCTCTTGCCTCCTGTTCCCAGCAAGGGCTCCCTCCCCTCCTTCACCTTCCACAGGTGGTCGCTGGCTTCTCCTTCGCTGCCAGGAGTCCGCAGGAGGTCAGCCTGCAGGCAGGGCAGCCCGTGGTGGTGCTGGAGACACATGACAAGAAGGGCAGCACGGAGTGGAGCCTGGTAGAGGTGAACGGCCAGAGGGGCTACGTGCCCTCCAGCTACCTGGTGACAGTCCCTATGCAGGAGCCCATGGGCTGGAGCTTGCCCGTGTGAGCACTGCCAGCCCAGCACCCCAGGGCACAGGCTTCGTGCTGCCCTCAGATGAGAGCCATCTACTTGGCACCCGAGGAGCTCATCGCAGAGATGCTGGAGGGGGGTGGCTGCACAGTCCCGGGCTGGGGAAGCTGCAGGATATGCCCCAGGGGACGTGGGCACAAGCATGGAGGTGGGGAGACATATTTTGTGCCGATGGGCATAAGGGCAGGAAGGCAGGAGGGTAGAATGTCCCACGTGTGTTTGCTTACTGCTGGGAGACACAGAGGGAAGGCTAGGGATGGAGTGCGAGCAGGTGACTGCAGGTTTGCAGGGGTTTGTTAAAATTTCTGTCAGTGGGAAAAGTGTCCCTAGGGGTGATGAGATGGAACTGTCCGTAGGTAGTTCAGGTCCAAGCTGCCAAGGCTGCAGTACCACAGAGGGGTGAGGGGAGGTAGCTGGTGCTGCTCGTTTGCTCTCCCAGCCCCAAGGGTTGAGCTGGGCTCTGCAGTACCAGCTATTCCTGGACCGGGTTAGGGTTAGGGTTAGGGTTAATGGCTATGGGACCTTACCTGCAGGCTCTGTCCCCAGGAGGTGCCCTTTGGACATGATGTGAGGCTGTGGGGCGCCAATGTCCCTCACTTCTCCCAGAATATTTCCCAAACCCTTTGCACCCACTGCTGCCCCAAGCCTCAAGCTGCTCCCTCAGGGTGAGCAGAGGGCACAGGTCTCTTCCAGCCTAACTACAAGGAAAAATAAAGGGCACAAGAGTGCCTTTAAATAGCACGGTGAGGACACGCTCTCCTGGGAGGAATGCTCTGGCCAGGTGGGCAGAACATGCTTGTGACCAGGGACAGGGGGGGTGGTGGGCAGGGATGGCTCCTGGCCAGGTGCCGGGGCCAAGGTTAGGCATTGGAGCAGGGCTGTGCCCGTGGCAGATGCTCCTAGCCTAGGGTCTCGCTGTGCCCAGGGCTCTGCGGGGCGGCTGCTGCTGCCTGCATCCTGCCCATTGCCCTGCGAGGGGTTTGGTGCTGGCGCAGCACTGGGGCTGATTCACATCCTGGACATGGAGGCATTTGGATGGTGTCCACATGCAGGGTGTGCCAGCAGGGATCAAATCTGACTTGCTGGCCCCTGGCCCACTTGTTTATGTGCTGGGGGGTGGACAGTGGTCAACGCAAGGCCAATGTGGATTACACGGGGCTTCTTGCTGGCACAGAGGGGTGCAGAGCTCTGGGAGGGTCTGCAGAGCTGATATGTTGGCCTAGCATTGCGTTAGCTCCATGAGCACAGATGGTTTGCGGAGCAGGAGTTCCCTTCGTCCCCATGGCAGCCACAGGCAGCATGCTGCAGACATACCCTGCCCCATCTTCCTGGTGTGCTGGATCCAGCCCTGTGCTCAGGGAAGTGCAGAGCTGCTCCTCTGCTCGCTGCTTCAGCCCCAAGGACAACAGCACCCCCCATTCCCTTGCTCAGGTGGGAGGAGACAGGCAAGAGAGGTGTCCCTGAGGAGTAGGGTGCCAGCACAGCCATGTTCCTGCAGGCAGGAGGTGGCTGTTCAGGCTCTGCTCTGCCCCTGCCTTATCTCCCTGCCCAGGTGTGCACAGCCCCAGGGACACAGCAAGAGTCTTGGCAGGGTAGGAGCCGCAGCGTGCCTGCAGCTGGGCACACCGGAGCAGGCAGGGATGGCTGTGAGCCCAGTCCAGCCAGCACCACAAGGAAGAGAGCAGCATCCATGGAAGTCCCAAGCTGGGGTTCCCAAACCCTGACCCATCCCCACACCCCAGGGTGCAAGGAGGGAAGGAAACGTGCAGCAGTGTGCAGGGATAGGGGGTGGATGCAGGAGCAGGGTGGCCCAGGGGAAGCAGGACCCCCAGGACCTGCTGGGAAAGCTGCCCGCAGGGCTGGAAGGGGGCTGAGCCCTACAGAGTGCAGCCCTGGGGCTGGGAGGTGGGAAGGGAGGCACGAGCAGCACTGCTGGCTCATGCCTTGCACAGCCAGCACCTGAATTGTCTAATAAAGTGTGAAATTGCTTTCATGCTCTGGTACCTTTGCTGAGACGGACCATCATTAAGGCCCTCCCTTCCCAGCCAGCAGCTGGCTGCTGCCTCTGTCCCTGCTCTCATGGCGCTGCCAGATGAGCTGCCAGCTCGAGCTGTGCCTGGCTCAGCCCCACAGCAGTGCTGTGCCTGCTGGTACCCTCCAGCCAGTGCTGAGCACCCTTGCCTCCTGCTCAGCCCCTTCTCAGAACATTGTGCCCAGCATTCAGCTGGCTGTGAAACCGTGCCACAGCACTGGGATGGGGGCTGCAGACCCTGTCTTTCCCCCTGCCTGCCCTCTGGATGCCCTGGGGGATGCCAGGAGGTGGTGCTCCCTGTGCCAGGTGCCTGGAGCCCTGCTGGACCCTTGCTCTGGTGCTGCAGGAGGGCGGGGTTGTCCCCCCACCACGCGGTGACTGATTGCTGCCGAACCACCAGGATATGAGCAGGGACCATTTGCTGGCCTTAATAGCAATAATAAATCACTGGGCTCCTGCTCCAGGCCTGGCTGCTGTGCAAAGCTCTCTGGGGCTGGGGGGGCTGATGGGGGCTGCAGTGCCAGCAGGGGGATGTCCCCTGGAGGGGACACAGAGGTCTTGTGGTGGCTTTTCTTCCACCAGGAGGGCATTCCGTGTCCCCTGTGGGAGAGGACATGCCAGCTGCTCCATGTCTGTGGGCCTGGATCTGTGCAACCAGCAATTTTGGAGGGAGGATGTGCAAGGGCTGCAGGGGGCTCCCAGCTTGCCCCCCATCCTGATTGCCGCCTCCCCTTGCTGAAGCTCAGCCAAATGCCATCAGCAGGGGGACACCCCTGGGGCTGTGCCACCATGAAGCCAGCCTGTCCCTGATGTGACGTGAGCCAGCTGGAGCAGCCAGGCAGTGCTGCCCACCATGGGCAGCCAGGCAAGCATGCTGGCCCCGCACCGCACCATGCGCCCCCGTCCCTGCTGTGCCCCTGCAGCGTCCCCGGGCACAGAGTCCCTGGGCAGGGGTCCTGGGGCGATGCACCTTGCCCTCCCCCTCCCCCCCAGGCTTCCCCTGCCCCTCGGTGTGGGAGCTTCACCCTCCTGGCAGCCACCGGCAGGTCCCTGCAGGCTCTCCCATCCCCAAGGTGACTATGCTGGTGGGTGAGCTCCTTGGACTTTCCAGAGAGCAGAGGCTGGTACACATGGTGACAGGTGTAGGATGAGCAGGACACGGTCGTGCTACATCTGGTGATAGCTGCCAGGCTGATAAAAGGGCAGACCCCACAGCCTGAGGTGCTCCTGCACCCTTCGGTAGCTGCTCACGGCTGTCACAGCAGTACGTGGGGCTGCAAGAGCATCCTAAATGCCTCTTGGGGTGTCCTCGGGGTGCTGGTGGCCCCCAGGGTGCAAAGGCAGCGCTGCTCAGCTGGCTGCTCCCATCGGTGCTGGGGGAGTCCCCTGCACAGCTTCCTGCTGGAACAAACACTGATGGTGGGAGATGGAGAAGCTCATCCCAGCACCGAGGGGAACGTCCCCAGCTGTGTCCCTGCCCCTCCTGACTGAGTACAGCCGTGTCACCCTGCCTTTTGCAGGCTCTGGGCTCTTCACAGGCAGCCAGGGCTGCCTGCTGTGTACACACACCTCCTCCAACCACCCCAATGCGGTGCCAGGAGCCGTTTCAAAGCCTTCTCCTAGCCGCAGACACCTTGAGGAAAAAAAAAATGAGGCGTAATTCCCACCTCACTGCCAAATCACCACAAGCCATCCCAGCTGCTAGACAAACCCAGCACTGCCAGCAGCCCCGGCTCCCCTTTAGCACCGAACACAGGACTTGTGAGCACTCCTTCATTAGCATTCCTCCTCCTGGGGCCTGCACAACCTGTTCCCAAGGCTGGGATGTTAACTAAATTACTTCCCCCATCACTGCCGCAGCTCTGGGGACTCCAACACCTCCGTGTGCCACTGGGCAGCCTCCGCAGAGCCTGCTCTCACCCTCGGGCAGGAGGCAGCTGCCGCCAAGAAAAATACATCCAGGCAAAGGGAAATCCAGGCTGGAGTGAGGGCATAGCGCAGGGATTCAGGAAACAGAGCAAATCGAGTCAAAGTGGAAACCAGAAGCCCAATGGGGCTGGGGGAGCAGGGGGTGCCCCTGCCTGAAGGGGGTGATTTGTGGGATTTGTGCCCCGTGAGAGCTGCTCCTGACCACGGGCACAGGCTGCAGACACAAATCCCTTCTGTGTGCTCAGCCTGCATCCTGGCTAGCATTTACCTAAAACACACCCTGGGGAGGAAAGGATGGGCAGGGCGCAGGGAGGGGGAGGAAGGATGCCTGCTGTTTGTTTTTACTAATGAAGCCCCATAATCAAATCATTTCAATTTTAATTGTAAAGCCAGCAGGCAGATTTCTGTCTCCAGATGGAACGTGATAGGAATAGTTCAAGGCTGGCCACTCCACTCAGTGAGTGCCTGGAGCAGCCCCAGGGAGGGATTCCCACCCAGCCTCTGGTCCCCGGGGAGTGGAGAACACACGAGCCCCCCACGCATCATTCCCTGCAATGAAAATAAAGCCTTGAGGGAAATAATAATAATAATAAGTTCCTGCTCATGGAGCTGCTCCTGGGTGGAAGCAGAGGCTCAGCACTCTCCTGCTGCTTCATCCCATGAGAAGGAAGCCCAGGAATGGATGCGTGCCCCAAGTCAGAGAAGTGGAGGTAGGAGCCATTTCCCCTGTTTCTATCTCCCAGCTCAGTCAAGGTACATAGGATTTATTCATGGCTTGCACCTAGCACCTCATATGCTTGGATTTGCGAAAGGAGAAAAAAAAAAAAAAGGGGTCTTTTTTTTTTTTTTGAACTAGCTGCAGTGTTAGCCCTCCAGCCACAGAGAGCTCTGCTCAGGAACATGGAAGCAAATGACTGGGAAGAGGAAAAAACTGTCCCACACCTAATAAAACGTGTGTCTTGCCCAGCCTCTTGTTTGGGCTCCCTAGGGCCAGGTGCTGCCGTGCCACCCATGTGGCTCACACGGAGCACAAATATCCCATGCCCTTCCCAGGGTGATGGCACAGCCATAACGGGGCAGAACCAAGATCTTACCAGCGCCCGCTGCTTCTGTTTGTGCCTCCCTGAGCTGCTGCTTTCTCCGTGCCCACAGGGCCGCTCACGCAGCTGGCAGCATTTCTGGAATCCCCGGGAGGGCTCCAGGCCCCGGGGGTTCCTGGTGCTGAGCAGCCACCAGCATCCCTCTGGCCAGGCCTCTGCGCTCTTATCTGCTTGTAGTTCTCATGCCTGAGTCATCAGGAACAGGAGCATCAAATCAGAAATCAAACCATTAACTCACTGAGCAGGACAGGTGAAGGACCTCAAATACAGGCAATGGAGCCCCTGCGTGTGGGGCTCTAGGATGTGGGCAGGATGTGTCCCTCTGGGCCCCCTGCAGCACCCATCTGTGCCACCACCTCAGCACAGTGCCCCTGGGCTGGGCACATCCCAATCCTGCTTCCCATGTGGCTTGTGCATGCCCATCCCGGCTGGGCTGTGAGGATATGTGCTTCTGTGACTTCGCTCCTCCTCCTTTTATTTTTTTTTTTTTTTTTTTTTTAAACATGTACAAGTGGGAATTAAATTGAGGCCACTAAACTCATTTGCAGCAGCAGCCCTGCTGGGCTCGCAGGCAGCGCGTTCCCACCAGCTCCATGCCACAGCTACCTGTCCCCACCTGGGACACTGCCTGCTGGCACCCCGCTGAGGATGGGGACCTTTGTGCGACCAAAGGGGCAAACACACCCAAACCACGCCACCTGCGAGCCATTTCTCCTCCACATTGGGATCTGAAAATGCAGCACTCAGCTGCTGCTCAGGTCCCCTGGCTGCTGGTGGCCCAAAGCCCCATGGCTTCAGGCTTGGGGCTGGGGCTGTGCTGTCAGAGCAGGAGGCACAGTACTGGGGGCTGGCTCCGTGGCTGCCCCCACAGCATGTCTCAGCCCTGGGAGATGAGGCAAGACGATGAGGAAGGAACAAGGCTGGGAATGTGCTGGCAGCCCCAGACCCGATCTCTTGTTCGCAGGAGGGAGCAGGAGGGATGCTGCTCACAGGTGAGCTTCCCTGAAGATGCGGCTCATCTGCTGCCCAGGGACAAACCCACCCGTGTGGCTGTGAGCAGTGAGGGAATGGGACAGCTGCCGGGAATTTCAATGACCACCCGTGAATGCTGGTTTTGTTCTGTCCCAGACATGGCCATGCTGTGCCCAGGAAAAGCAGCATTCAAATGCAGCCGATCACAAGATTCTCGCCTGCAAATAAAGCTGGTCCATAAAATCCAGGGAGAAATGGAGCTTGAAAGGAGTCCTGGAGTGGCACCCTGCCCCTGCAGGGCACTGCCAAGAGTGGCAGCCCTGCTGCAGGGAGCAGCGAGTAGTCCTCGGGGGGGCACACTCAGCGCCGTGGGGATGTGGGGACATTGTGGGAACACTGTGGGGATGTGGGGACGTGGGGACATGGGGACATGGGGATATGGGGATATGGGGACGTGGGGATGTGGGAATGTGGGAGCCAGGCTGGCTCTCCCAAGAAGCCTCCCACTCCTCTGCACCCCCCGATGTGCTGCCATCATGGGGCTGGGCCTGGGGAGCTAGTGCTGTTCACATGGCTGGCAGGGGCTAGCCAGAGAGAGGAGACCTCCAGGGACAACCTCGAGGTGAAGATCTCAGCTTGGTCATCAGCCCAGGATGGGAAACTCTGTCCTATGACCGACCACGGCTCTGGGCAAACAGAGATGCCACCAGTTGCCACAATTTGTGTATTGACTCCATGCACGCTTCAAAGTCATGCCTCAAAGAGCGAGATTTGTATGGATAAACAACATTTTTTATCACTGTTGCTAATGCGATACCAGTCCATTCCAATCTAGGTATTTCCATAATTTATTTTAATGAAGTTTAAAAAACTAGTTGTTTGCTCATTTATGCATGCAACAAATGAAATTAAAGTTACTAAACATTTAGAAAATAACAAGTGTATGTAAGAAGTGCACCTGTCATTAAAAAAAAAAAAAAAAAAAAGTCAGGTTTTGCCTTCTCTGGCATGCGGAGCCTTGCCCAACACTGGATATTTCCCCCCCTTCCCATGCCACCATCAGGCTGGACTGGGAGCCCAACCTGGCTGCTGCCAGCCCCCATTCCCAGGGAATGCTGAGGGTTGTGACTCCTGCTGCTTTTTTATTTTTATCACCCCGACGATGCTGCTGCTTAGCATGGATTTTATTAGAAGTAAGTCGTACTTTTAAAAGGCCAGCCCCACACTGGTCAGGCACTGCAGGAGGTACCCCCGGCCTCCCTGCCCTGCACTCCCTGGCTCTGCCCCTGATCCCACACCCATCTCCCCGAGCCCAGCAGGGAGATGAACACTGCTTGTCTTCAGGGCATTTGCAGCCTCCAGGTGAAGCTGAGCGAACCTCCAGCACCCTGGGAAAGCTGCTGAAGGCTGTGCGAGGCAGCAGTGCAGGTGGGCTTCTTAGGTGGGTACAGTGTGTACATCCTGGCACGGGCAAGTTTTGGGGAATGAAGCAGTGGTGCAATGACAGAGCTGCCCCCACTCGTGGCCAAGGGGACTGTGCTGTGGCTGCTGCCCTCCCTGCTGTCACAACCCCGGTTGCTTAAAGCCCTGCAGGGAGTGCTGCTTGCAGCTGGAGGGCTGCAGCCCTTCGCCTGGAGCCCGGCCAAGAACCGCTCAACGTCTGAGCCTTCCGCTGCTTCCTGCTTGCAGAGAAGAGAAGGAAGAGTAATGAGTGAAGTCTTGGGCAAACGTTCTGGAAATCAAAAGATGTCACTCTCTGAGTGCCGCTCAGCTTAGCAGCTTTACGGGGGGCAGCGTGCAGTCAGCGTGCGGGTCATGAGAGAGATGTGGCCCCTAGGAGCTCCCAGTTCCCTGCTTTGGCAGGGAGGAGAAATCGCGCTACTGCACTCTGCCTTGCTCCATTTATTCTGGTGTCCCCCCTGCTTTGCCAGCTAGGCCATTCCTACACACAGCTTCACCCCAGCCCTGATGCTTCCTTCTTTAATGTAACAGCATGGCTAATAATAACAACCCCAAATTCTCCCTGCCTGTTGCTTAGTTCACAGAAATGGTGCTGTGTAGTCACGATGCATCTTGGTGCCTCCATTCGGTTTGTGTGCATGCCCTTCACTGCATAAAACGTGTGGGCAATTGCATGCCACTCCCTCCTCTCCCAGCTGTGCAACTGGGGGATTCGGATGCAATACCCAAACCCCCGTCTCTTTGCTCCTGGGAATATTGTGCCCGTCTCCGTGGCAGGCAAATTAGCTACGTGGCTCTATTCCTTACCTTCCTAATGAGTCAAGAGCATGCAGGAGAGATTGAAATAGCCCCAGCTGACACAGATACCTGTGCAAAACAGTAGGGACCTGCACTCGCCTGTGTAATCGCATGCTGCATGGCGATGAGTCACCCACAGCTCCACTCGGGCGGGCAGCACGCCGGCCGCCTGCCTCCCGCTGCAGGATTCAGGCAGCCTTCGCCACGCTGAATTTGTCACCATTTGTCTGAGAAAGCGCCGTGCCCCTCTGCAAAGGGGGGGTCCAAAGCACAGACAGCGAGCGGTGAAGGCAGCAGCGAAAAGAATGGGAATGAGAGCATCTTGCAGCCTTTGAAGCTCTCCAGGCACTTCCAAGCAGCAGGGAGACGGCGCAAGCTGCAATTTTGCTGCATTACTTCTGTTGCTAGCGGGCTCTGCGCAGGGAGCTGCTGTGTGCATGGGAACTGCTTGCAGTGAGCAGTTTGCAGCCCGGCCAGGGGGCCTGAGCATCGATTGCATGGGAGCAGGCAGCGCCCTGGGACCAGCCTGAACCCTGGCCGGGGTGCAGAGGCACAGCCCCAGGGCTGGCCCCTTATCCCAGCCGCCGGCACAGCCACAGGCGAAGCAGCCGGAGAAGGGAGCTGTGTGTCAGCACAGTGAGCCCCAAGCTCCCCATCCTCCTTCCCGTGGCACAGGGCTTGGGGCTCCCTCACTGCTGGCGATGGCACTGGCAGGAGGAGATGAATAAATCATTAGCCAGCAAACTTCCACCGGGGAGCTGTGCTGCTGCTTCTTGAGCAGCGTGAGTGAAAACCAGGGGAGAGCAGCTATCTCCGGGAGGGGGGTGGCATATTCCCTGCCAGCCTGACTGCTCCCAGAGCTCCTCCGCAGCTGACTCCACATATCAAAGGGACCAGGGGAGGGAGGAGGAGGACGAATTGGTAAAATCATTGAAAGCTTATTTGGTGGGATAAAAGAGCCTGATTTTATTTATAGAGCTGGCTGGAGCTAGTGCTGAGGTACCGGGAGGGCCAGCCATGCAAGGCCCCAGGCCCACATGAGCACCCGCTGCCTCCACACCTGGCTCCTGAGCCCCTGCCCTGGCCTCACCACCCTCCAAGGGCCCCCCGGGGAGGAAGGCAAGGGCAGGAAGGCAGGGGGGCAGGTGCTCAGCAGGGCTGGTGGCATGGTGATGGGGACCTGCCAGGCAGCGGCTGGGCAAAGAGCACCACTGGGGCCATGGGCAGCCCGGCAGGCAGAGATGAGGCGGGGACAGTGGGGTGACATAGATGGGACATGACAGATACTGTGAGCACAGTGTGAGAGCTGGAGTTTGGCTGGATTGAGACAATAAACACGAGGGACACACACCATACGGCACGGCTCCCGTTGGCACTGGCAAGCAAACATTCCTGGTGTCACTGCTCCACGACCTGCTGCAGGGGACACACATGGTGATCTGCAGCCCAAAAGGCAAGGGGAAGGCCTGGCTCCCTGCCATGGGACGCAATGAGGGCAGCCTCCCCGGGGCAGCGGGGTGAGTGGCGTGCCCTGGGCCCTATTTAGCTGCCATCCCATCCTCAGTGCACGGTATCGAGGGCTCCGGAGCAGGGCTCAGTCCCGGCTACGTGTGCTGCTGCTTCCACAGTGCCGTGAGTCACCGGCACCGCCACAAGGAGGCCGTGAGCATCGTGGTCTCCTTGCACAGCCCATGTAGCTGGTGGGCGGCATGAGCGACCACACAGGAGCCTTCCCTGCCCCGCTCAGCTCTGCATCTTGCTCCAGGAAATTCCCATCTGTTTCAGCAGCTAATCCTCAAGCCCTTCTTGTTCCTCTGCCACCACGTTTCTCTCTCTGTAGGTTTCCTCTGCAGTAACAGCCTGACTTCAGCTCCATGTGCAAGGATGCAGGTTTGGAGAAGAGCAGGATGCAAAAGTAGGCTGACTGGAGCTAGGCTCTGACAAAGGCAGAGCAGATCCATTCCTCTCTCTGCTGCAGGGAAAGAGCTGCAGCACGCAGAGACACAGGGCAGGAGGGACATCAGTCCCTTGTGTGCCTTGTGTGACAGCGCTCCACGCTGATGCTGCTGGGGGCTTGCAGGCAGTAAGGGGCCATCATCGCGGCCATGTGGATTGTCCTCTGCACTTCTGCAGCAGTGAATCCTTGCTGGCCATGAAGCTGTGCAAATGCAAGGTGAGCACAGCTGCTCAGGAGCCATCAGACACAGAAAGCTCTGAGGAAAAGCCATGCTGCGTCCCTGAGCTCAGTGCCTCCTGCTGAAGGGCAGTGCTAAGCTGAGAGCCCGGCAGGGCTTAGGAGGAAAATCAGCAGAGGTTGTGGAAAGGAGCCCGGTGAAGAAACACAGTGCAACGTAGGGGCACAGCATCACCAGCCGCTGCCGGCCCCGTGAGGAGCAGTGCCGGCCGCTCACAGCCTGTGTGGATGGAGCTGGCTGCTTGGCAGGGCAGCAGCAGAGCCCAGGGAGCGCTCTCCCGCTCGCTGCCCCCATCTTACCCCACTGCCCCACTGCAGAGCCCCTTCCCCGAAGCCCACCAGGACGGCCACCCAGCCCTGCCCTCCGAGCCGGAAGCCCTTATGCAGGTCCCCTTGGGGCCACATTTAATTTTGGTGTCACCGTGTGGGGGGCTGGTGAGGTCCCCCGGGGGCCACGTGCCCTAACCCAGAGGAGCCCATTTGCTGCTGCCCCTCACTCTGCACAGCCCAGGCCCTACAGTATTTCCAGATCCACAGAGGTGGCTGAAACCCGAGCCCGCAGGCAGGCGCTGGCGCAGCGTGGGGTGTCTCCGGCCCAGGCACTGCTCATTGGCTCCGCTCCGGGTCCCACACTTGGCCTTTGGCAGGCGCAGGGCACACTCAGCCCTTGTCCCATCCTGACTGCCAGCCCAATGACATGGCTCCTTCTGTGCTGCTCTGGAAGGGCATTTGCAGATTTTTGCCTTGTTATATTTTACCTAAGGAATATTGTCCCTGGGCTCAGTGCAAGGAACAGCCCCGGGCTGACACCAGCACAAGGGGACAGCTGGGGGGCGGGGGGGGGGGGGTGTGTGTGCAGTGGCAGGGTCAGCACGCCCAGCCCTGCCAGAAGGTTGTGAGGCTCATCCTCTTGCAAATAGGTTTGTGCCCCTTTCTTTGGGGTAAATCAGGAAATCTCTGCTGCCTTTGATTATCAGAGGTGCAAGGACCAAAGACGCCTTTCCCAGCTAAGAGCACCCTTGGCTCTCCCTTCCCGGGTGCTGCTGGTGCTCCTCTGACCATGTCAGAGGGTGGAAAATCTCATTTCTCAGGGGTGCTCAGCTCTGTCAGGGGAACTGACTTGGGCTGCAGGACGCAGCAGTCAGCGGAAGGCCTATCTGCTCCAGCAGAGGGCTGATTTCTGCACATCTGTGGCTGACACCTCTTTGATTACAAGACACAGCAGGACCCTGAGCTCTGTCAGCTCTTCTGCTCGCAAAACTCAGGTTTTGATTGAGAAGGAAACTCATGAGCAATTAATAGTGAAACTGCACAGGTACTCTGTGTGCAGCAAGAGGAGTGTGCCCGTGCATGGCAAATATAACATCCCACTCACCCCACTGTGCAGACGTACTGTGGACAGGACGTGCTCGACACCACCATGGCATTTCTGTGCCCACCACATGACTGACCTAAAGAGGTGAGAACAATACCAGCGGTAACATCTTGTCCTCCTTTGCCTCTCTCCTTCAGCTTTTGAAGCCCTTTATAAACTTTATTCAGCCACCCCCCCAGCAGCCCTGGGACACAGGGAAGTGCTGTGATCTCTGTTCTGTAGGTGAAAACTACCAACCGGCACAGGAGAGCACTTGGACTCTGCAAAAGTCCAGAGCAGTCAAGAGCAGAAGCAGGAGTGTGTTAACACTGCCTTGCAGCCACGTGAGCTACTGTACTTCGTCCTCCAGGATCCCATCAAAAGCCCGGGACAGATCCAGCAGCAGGTCCACCTCCCCGATGTGCCCCCTTCTCACCCCCTCTGCACTGTCCTCTGGTCCCCTCTTGGCACAAGGGCAGCCTGTCCCTATCCAGTTTCATCAGCTTGCCTGAAAGAAGCCCGGGCCAGAGGAGAAATTGCACGGCACAGGCTGGGCTTTGCTTTGCTCATGCTCCCCGGTGCTGAGGGAAGAACTGTGCTTGCCTGCACAGCCAGGAGAGAAAAGGTGTTTCTGAAACACAAGGCTACGGAGGCCTGATATCGAACAACCTTTTACAAGTAATTCCCACAAATGGTTACTTCCCATTTGAGTACAGCTTGTTTAAAGGAAATCACAAGATACTTGAACAAGAACCTCACTTTTTGTTCACCAAATTCCTCCTGAAAGACTACTTTTATTGCAAAGCTTTCCTGTCCTGCTTCCCCCCACCCCCCTGATGGGGCAAATTCCCCCGTTTTCAGCTCCCTGCAGCGTTCAGCACTTGTATCACCTGCAGGAGGGGCTGGGGGGAGCAAACCCCAGGTCAACACCAGCAGCATCAATGGGGAATCCGAGTCCTGGTCTGCAAAGCACTGCATGTGCCCACAGCAGCTTTTCACCCCAGGCCCTTCAGCTGCTCTGTGCCAGCTGCCTGGAGCCGAGCTAGAAGCAGCATTTTGGGGCCTGGAGCTCCCCAGGGAAGGTGAAGTTTCACCCCTGGTGAGCAGCTTGAAGAGCCCCTTGGGGCACTGTTGCACTGGTTGGTGGCAGTAATTAGGGATGAGGCAGGGCAGCCTGAGGAAGAGCTGCGGGCAGCTTCTCCCTTGCTTTCTCACCCCCCAACAGCCCAGCTGCCCCTGCCCCATCTCTCACCAGCAACACACATGGTCTGCTGACATCTTTTGGCACAGGGCTCAGAGTCATTGGGAAAACCCAGTGTTGCTGCATTGCACAGTGCTGACAGCAGGTCCTGAAGCAGAGGGAGCTGAAGGGTTTGGAAATGGCCTCTGAAATAAGAACAAGGTGAGAAAGCTGATGGGCAGCAGGGCTTTTGTGCTGGAGGAAAACCTCCTTCTGTTTAGCCATCAGAGCCCAACACATCCCTCTCCACCTAGGTCACTCCTCATGGCTTTGTTTCCTCAGCTGTTTGGGCACATTAGGATCCTGCAGGCCCGCCTGAGCCATCTGGTGGGATGTGAGGGTCCGGGCTCATTAGGCTGCAGGTATACACTTGGCTGGCCGTTTATCAGCTAACCCAGGCCGCGCTGCCAAGCCCTGCTGTCTCCCCGTAATTGCTTCGGGTAAGCACAAGGAGCATCCACAAGATTTGGGGCCCGCCATCAATTATTTCTGAGAGGGCTTTTAGCGTCTGCACGCCTCCAAACCTGAGACAGAAAACGATGCACGTGACATGAGATGATGGCTGGAATGGGTTGGGCGGGGGGGCTGAGACAACAGAGGGGACCTGAAGCCGCCCCCCCCCCGTGCTGTTCCTGACTCCCTGCTTAACCCCGTCCTACCCCGAGCACCTCGGGACACCTCTCCGAGACGGCACCCTGCGGTCCCCATCTCCACACGTCTCCCCCCCCCGGCCCGATGCCTGCCGTCGGCCCCCCCCCGTCGCGGGCGGCAGCGCTGCAGCTGCTCCCCCCTCAACCCTCCCGTTCGGGGGCCGCTCGGCGACCTCCGCCCCATTCCCCCGTCCCCCTCCCCCCGAACCCCCAGACCCCCCCGACTCTCTCCCCGGCTCCTGCGGGCGGGGGCTGCGAACGGCTCCGCCCCGGCGGCCGCCCGGCTCCTGCCGCACACTCGGAGCCGCCTTAGCCCCTGCCGGCAGTGGAAGATGGCGGAGCCGGGGCCGGACTGCGGCGCCCTGCTCGACGAGGCGCTCTCCTCCTTCGTCTTCAACTACCTCGCCGACAGCCAGGTGGGGGGGGGGGGGAGCACAAAAAGGAGGGGGGAGCATAGCGGGGTGGGGGTTCCGCCAGGGCGATTCGGGGATGGGGAGGGGAAGGGGAATAAGGGGGAAGGACGCTGAGGTGGTCCCGCAGCGGGGATCCGTCGGGTTTGCTGGGGAGGGGTCGCACGGAGTGCCCCCTCCCCCCCCCCGCACCCCGCTTACAGCCCCGGCCACGCTTGCAAGTCCCGGCCGCACGGGATGGCCCCAAGCCTGGGGATGGGGGTGTCGAGGGGGAGGACACACAGGAGCAGCCCCTCGCCCCCCGGCCCTGCTGCAGCCCCCGGTGCTGGGGGGGCTGCGGGGGAGGCAGGAGCCGGGCCGGGGGCTGAGTCATGGGCAGCAGCACTTGCACGCCCACGGGCTGCGGGCTGGGGGACCGGGGGGCTTCGCGCCGCACCGCGGCGACGCTGGGCTCTGTCTCCCTTTTGACGGAGCCGGGCGTTCAAATCGGCTTAAGGCTCCTTGGCAGCTCCCGCACCATCACGAGAGCAAGCCGGGCCGGCTATAGGGATCGCATGCTTTTCCATTTTGGGGGGTGAAGGCAGGCACCACACAACGAGCCGGGCGGCAGCCGGATCCGCGGCTAGTGCCGAGCACCCCAGCGGGTGTTTCGCAGACAGATTGCTGGGGTTGGTGCAAGCGGGAAGTTTTGTGTAGTTATATATCATCCCTCCAGCCCTTCACTTTCATAACCCCCGATTACAAAATAGCTCCGATTGTGCAGCAAGCACATTCATCCCAACCCTTGCTCTCTCACCAGTTCAGCTTCGGGATTGCACACAGCAGGGGTATGTGTTCTGTGTGTGTGCGAGGGGGAGAGCCGGCACTAATCCTGCTGTTGGGGTGCAAAACAACATCTCAAGGCTCGGTAAATCAGATTTGCCTCTGGTGCATGTGCCAGCCAGAACCAGGCAGGTCTTGCCACCAGCTGGACTGGTGGAGTCCCGGCGCCGCTCCTGGCGTGCACCAGCGCTCCAGCCTGGCACAGGATGCGGGCAGCTTGTTGGGGGCAGAGCAGTGGGGAGGGACGCGGGCTGCTAACGAAGAACCGATGACAGGCTGATTACAGAAGAAGGGTCAGGAAGGGTGAGAAGTGGGCCAAGGTTTTGTAAGCAGTTTGTGCCTTCTGATTCGGAGGGATTTATTATCACTAGGGGGAATGCCGGCTGGAGAAAGGAGGCTGGTTTTGCGAGGTGTCATCCCTGCAAAGTGTTTCAGAAAGGCTGAGCTCCCCCCATCCCAATTACTCTCTAGGCAGGTGAAAGTTCCTGGCTCTGCTTCCCAGCAATAACCTGCCAGTTGTCTGTGTCTGTAACATGAAGTGGAAAGCTTGTGTGACTGCAGCACCCATCTGAAGGGTGGCTTTGCTTTGCTTTTTTGTCAGCATTTGACCTTTCAATCTAGGAATCTTCTTCTAAAAGGGGACTTGTAAGCCTGTAAAAGAAATCTTGAGAAGTGTCATCCCTCTCTGATTCAAAACCACCATGTTGTAAATACACTGCAGAATTTGGGACTGTGAAATAGCTTGCGATGAAATAAGACCATTTTATGGTACCTCATGAATAAGGCTGGCTGCATCTGTCGCCTCTGTTCCTCTCCCTCTCCCATACCTGCGCTATGTTGGAGGAGGCACCGTCCGTATGCGCATAGGGTCAGTGCTGCTCTGATGCCTGCTGGTGTGTAAGGTTAGGAGCAGCAAACAGAGCTGGGCAGGCTGCTGCGGGTTCCCTCAAAAGTGCCACGCAGCCTGAGGTTGTTGTAAGGCGCAGTGGCCGCTCTAGATAATTGCATTTCGTCCCTGTCCCCCTTGTGCACACAAGGGTTAAAGGCTGGTGTGGAAAGAGAGGAAGAGAGAGGGAAAAAACAAAACAAAACAAAAAAGTGTGATTTGCATGCATTTGCTTTGGAAAGGGCTGAAGTTGTAAGTGTGTGTGGTGCTTGTACCTTAACCTCTGATGAAACTGCAGTGGTGGCTCCAGCCCTGGTGCTGTCACATGCTTTCTTCAGAACTATAAACGGGAGGGAGGCGGGTCCCACGCTCCCTCTGACGTCTCTCCCCATTACTACTGTACTAGCCTCTGCTTACAACTGCCTTGCTAACGTCTCAATGAAGCCCCAAAGCTGCTCCTGCACGGTCCTCGCTGTTCCAGCACGGGATCAGATTATCCTAAGAGGCTGCAGTGTCAGGAGGCCACGAGATCATGAATATTACCCATTTCCCCTGTGGAAATGTTGAAGCACTCTGCCTCTTCCCCCAGCGCTCACTCCCTGCGCTCCTCCCCGCTGCCTCCTTTTGCAGCAGGGTTAGTGCAAGGCGTAGCGCGACGCGTGCAGGTGCCCGGTGGTCCCTTCCCTTTGGGAGGGCTCTCATGGAGATGCACGGAGGTTTAACATGGGCATTTGCATCAGGCCCTTAATTATCTGTGCTTGTGCTGAGGATGCCTGCTAACCTCTATTTACATATCGAGGGCAGCGATGATTCACGTGGTGCCTGCATTGCTACAGAGAGAAAATCAGGGTTCTGCACTCAATGCCTGCCTTTTTCTTGCCACCCTCTTTTCCTTTTTAACAACAACGGGAAGGGACTTTGGTTTGTGGCAGCTTGAAACATGTAATTTCTGGGCCCATATAATCCATTTTGTGCAACACCACGGCCCAGAGGCACACAGCTGCCTGAGGCTGGTTTGCCTGGTGGCACCGGGCGCTGGAAGGGGCCGCAGCAGCTCCATGGGGGGGCTGCCAGCCCTGTGTCCTGCAAGAGGCAGCAGCATCAGACTTATGGCTTCGATTTGTTTTAAACCCCTAAACGAAGTGCAGCGTGGAAAAAAAAGCAAATAACAACAGGCTGCTTCTCAGAGAGATGCTTGAAGATCACATGAACTGAAATACTATATTCCCTCTCTAAGTTCTCAGCCTCCTGCTAACAGCTTGATCTGTTGATGAGTGCAGAAAGCATGCCGAAGCCCTCAGTTGTGCAGAGGTGTGCCTGATAGGCGGCCTGGTATTGTTAGTAATGAAGTGGGTACGTGTCCCTAATTTCTGATAATCCTCACCGAGCAGACTGATATTCTGCTTTTTTTGCGTGCGGTGGGATCTGGATGATGGAGGCAGCCCAAGGGCCTGGGCAAAGGCTGCAGCGTGGGTCATGGGGCCCCATGCCACAGAGGCTGGTGATGCTGTCCCCTCTCCGAGTGCAGCGGGTGGGCTGCAGCATGGTGGTGGTTGCAGAGAGTGGCTGCTGCTGCTGGTTTGTTTGCAAAGCAGGACCCCTGCAGCCGTGCACATTGCAGCTTTGGGTACAGGAGATGGAGAGCGTGGCGTGCTGCTGAGAGCCATGGGAGCCGGAGCAGCAGGGGAAGGAGGGCTGGCCTCAGACCTAGCCCATCAGCAGAGCCTGGGTGCAGACCTGCTGCTTCCAGCCCTGGATCTGAGCAGGTCCTTCCCACCCTGGCAGGAGCCCATGCTGCCCCTTGCCACCACCCTGCCTGCACATCTGCTCCCTGGTCCCATGCCGTAATGGAAAGGCACCTCTCCAACAGGTGAATAATTAAGGTCTTAACCTTGTGCCTCAAGCAAAGGGAGCTTTGTGAAAGAGACAGATTTCTCTCCCACATTAACCTTTCCAATGTCAAAAGCCTCTTTGTAGTTAGAAACTCTGCTTGCTCCGGCACTTACGTGCTGTCAGTTGAAAATGAAAAATGTCCTGGGGATGCAGGACCTTCTTCATTTTGAGGAGCAGGGCTCTGTGGCCCCTGGAGCAGGGCTGGGGACACGGACACCTGTGGGGCTTTGACGGCTCGTGCTGGGTTGGTGGGGTTGGGACCTGGCTCACAGGAGAGCCCATGGTGACTGTGCCAGCAGGCAGTGCGCTGGCAAGGATGTGCTCGCCCTAGGCCAGCACCCCTGGGAGCCTAGGGACATCACGCACCGGGGCAGGTCAGAGGTGATGCGAGGGGACTGTGTGCATCTGGGACCAAATCCACTGCAGCCACCGCTCCTCCTGCCTGCCTGTGAATCTGGGGACATGGCTTCACCGAGACAAGGGGCATTTCCTGGGCCTGCACGCCCTAGGAGAGCACTGCTGGGCTCTCCATCACCCCAGGGAAGGGCTCTCCCCAAAGATAAGGCCCTGCCAAGCATGCTGCCGCCAAGGAGATGGGGCAAGACGAGCCTGTGTTTGTCAGAGGAACCCGCTTCAGGCCCCTGCTCTGCAACTGAGCCCTGCTCCATGGCAACCCCGTGCAGGCTTATATTTCTCGTGACGCTTTGGCAGAGCGAAAGCAGTTGAGCAGAGGGGGAACTCTGCATGCTGCCTGCACGGGGAGGGCCATGGGGGCATCCCCAAGAGCACCAAGGCACCCCCAGAGCTGGTGGGCGCCTGCTGTATGGGTGCAGGTGAGTGGGCGCCCCACTGCCTGCGCCACGTGCCAGGGATGCAGGTGCCCATCATCGCCGACCAGAGCTGTAACGAGCCAAAGACTAAAGGTTAAAGTTAATAGCACGGACGGGGAGGTGAGGTACACTGACCTACTTCCAGAGGCAGCCACGCTGCTGTGCCGTTGGCACCCAGGTAAAGGCTCAGCCAATGCACTCCCCTCCACTTATCGCTCACCTCTTTTGCTCTTCAGCACTTTTCCTGAGCTCCAGCCACGGGACCATGCAAATTATTATTTATTTATCGCCTTTTTTTTTTTTTATAATGGGAGCTTCCAAGAAATTCCAAGGACTTTGCACGGATCTGGCAGTGCTCGTGGTCTCGGTAGTACTGTCCTCACCCGGCTCTGTTTCACTGTGCCTCCCCAGGCGGAAGGTAGCAACCACGTCTGAACTGCTGCTGCAAGTTGTTGCATTAAGCTGGTTCATATCGGAATTAAGACAAGGGAAAATAAAAGCTTGAAATCTCCTCTGGCTCTGTAAGAGCTGGAACCTCCCCGGGGGGTCCTGATGCAGTGTCAGCATCCTGACTGTCTTCTGGTGGGGGTGCGGAGGCGGGCACAGCCTCAGGGGCTGTGTGATAGCCCCATCCAGTAGCCAGACTAACCTTTGATCACTCTTGGCTCCCAGGCAGATGTGTGGGGCTTAGGGAAAATGCTTTGCTTATCTGGCTTCCCGCCATCCTGAGACAAAGCACTGGGTG
This sequence comes from Stictonetta naevosa, assembly GCA_011074415.1. Classification (NCBI taxonomy): domain Eukaryota; kingdom Metazoa; phylum Chordata; class Aves; order Anseriformes; family Anatidae; genus Stictonetta; species Stictonetta naevosa. The sequence goes on from CM021709.1 coordinate 151,420, forward strand.
CTGGGCACCTCCCTGGCCTGTACCTGGAGAGATGAGTGCTCTGCGTGGAGGATGCCTCTTGGCACCACGTGCTGCAGGAGCCCAGCGAAGACCCTGAAGCAGCACAGGGGCTGCTCACATCATCCCATGCGCACCACCCTTTCCTCCTGCACCCTTTCCTTCTGGTGAGGGGCCACACACGTGTTTCCCCTCCAGCAGGGAGCAGAGGGGGAGTCCCTGGGCTGTGGGCTGGGGTGGGAGAGGACCCTGGTGGCTGTGAGTGCTGATGTGACACTTCTCTCCTCCCCTGGGATGCAGTGTTACATGCTTTATATGGATGTTTTTGTGCTGAGGTGGCTGAGGATAAAGTGACTGCCTCTAGCTCTTGCAGCGAATGTGATTGCAGGGCAGCAGATCTTCACTGTGATGCATTTTCTGAATTCTTCCTCTGCGCTGCTTTTGCACTGAGCATTGACTGCATGCAGCGACAGGGAGCATGCTGCCTGAAGCAGCCCCTTCTGCTGAGCCAGTGCTGCTGGTCAGACACCTCAGTTCCTGTTTCAGATTGCAGAAAGTTCATTGCTGCTGTCACTTTGCTTCCCCGGCCATTGTTCGGAGAGGCTGCGGGACCCTGTTCGACCCAGGCAGATGGGGCAGTGGGAGTGGGGGCTGGGACATGTCATCCTTTCCCCGTGCCAAAAGCTGCTCTCCCCACCTAGTCCCCGAGGAACCCTCATTTCCTAATTTTTGTGTACATCAAGAGCAAGGAAATCCTGTGAGAGGGGGGGAGATGGAGTGGAGAAGGCAGGCAGGGGGTCCAGGCTGGGGCTGCAGCATGGCAGGAGCAGTGTGCCAGGCGGCTGGCAGTGTGCTGCGTCCAGCAGGGAGCCCAGCTGCCTCTCGTCACCTTTCTTCTCCCCCCTCCTGCCCGGATGACAGGGGAGCTGCGAGTTTCACTGCCTGCAAGTGACAGGTGGGGACCTGGCTGTCCTGTGGCGAGGGTACCAGAGGCTGGGGCAGCCCTGGGCAGGCAGAGGTGGGGTGCAGGGGAGCAGCGCCGGGAGCAGGCAGCATGCTCCACGTCCCCCAGCCTCGGCAGCCTGCTTGCTGAGCTCATTCTCGCTTTGTTTTTCACCAAAGTGCCTAGGTGGGAGTGGGTTATTTTTATTTTTATTTTTATTTTTATTTGGTGTGTGTGTGTGTGTGTGCGTGATGAAAGTGCCCATGTAGCTGTGGGATGTTGCAGGAAACACTGCAGCGACCCTTTGCGCGCACAGGATTCCGCTGGGGCTGGAGCGGTGTGGCTGGATGCACAGCTGGCTGACAGCAGGCAGCCAGAGGTGTAAAGCATCACGCTCACATGGCTCTTGGGGAAGGCCATGCAGGGAAGGAGCTGGCTTTCCTTCCTGCTCTGTGACCACCGGTGCCATTGCCCATCTGCACCATCCAGGGCGTTGCTTAAGGAAAGCAGCCACGGTGCTGCCACTCCTCACAGGCTCTCCAGGCTGGCATCCTGGGTGCAGCCCACCCAAGGGCAATTTTCTGCTTGACCTCAGCACCAGGGGCCGGAGGGCAAAGTGGGACATGGGGAGCGTGGAAGAGATTTGTACTGGCACGGTCAGCACTGCCCTGTCCTGCCACGCACAGGTTGCACACCCGGCACCCAGCGCCGCGGGGCTGGACTTTGTTCCAGCCCCGGTATCCTGATTTCCTGGGACTTGCATAGCCTTGGTGCAAATGTTTGCAACTTCCACAGCCTTTGCTTTTAGCTAGTTAAACTTTGCAGTGCCGCCAGCTCCTTTGAAACCACAGCTACTTAGCTGCTTGCCTTCCCCAGCCCTGCCCGTGGGACGTGTGCACGGCTCGGAGGCACGCTCCAGCACCGCGGTGCCAGCGGGGTCTTTAAACCTGCCCTGGAGCTCTGCATAGCAGGAGGTGAGGACTTCAGCCAGCCAGCATCGTGTTTCTTGTGAGCAGGCTTGCACACAGGTAGTCACGACCTAACCGTGCTAATAATGAAAAGAAAAAAAAATTGCAACTGCTTTTCTTAAAAAGGAAGTTTCTGTGTATGTGTGGGCCCCACCAGGAGAATGGCACATGGCTTTTTTTGGGTGCTAAAACCAATTACTCAGATAAGAGAACTCGGGTCTTATGAAAACTGTGTGGTTTTCTCAGTCTGAGAGGTTTGATGGTGCTAGAGCTGTTTTTTTCTTGCTGTTGTGTCCTTTTAGGAAGGAATACGAATGCCTATTTCTATATATATTGAAAATGAAAGCACTCGATATGTGTCCCCAGAAACCCCGTCTGTGACTGCTACCAAACACGCTGGCATGGAGGCTGCTTTTCGGGTGACTGCAACAAACAAAACCTCGGGAGCTGGCGCCGGCCCTGGGTTCAGCTCAGGGTGGAGCAGGGGCAGCTGCAGCCCTGCGGCTTTGGGATGAGAGGCAGTGGGTGTGCGGGACACGCTCCTGCATGCAGCTCCTCTCCTTGCCAGGCCAGAGGCTTCAGGATGTGGAAGTCAGTGCAGGGGGAAGGAAGCCAGCAGCCGAGCAGGTGGGAGGTCGCGGGGAGCTGTTAGGACACGCGTGGGCAAGGAGGGCTGGAGCTACTCGGTTTGTTTGCTGCTGGAGCTGCAGTGCTTGGGGTGCCTCCTTGCCTCTGTTCGCTCCTCCCTGTGCTTTCAGTCGTGTCCTCCACAGGGATGGGTTCCCATCCTGGTGACCTGCTGCTCGCTGCAGGGCCAGGCAGCCGTGCTGGAGCCACAAAGTGCCACTTGGGGATGTCGTGAGGTGCCACTTGGGCATGTGGTGAGCAGAGCGGGTCCCAGGCAGGGTGCTGGGTCAGAGAGAGTGCCCCCAGCTGCTACCCCTGCTTTGCTGCCTCTGCATCAGTCCGCACTGCCTGCCACGTGCCTGCCTGTCCCTGTCTCGGGGACCCAGCTCAGCTCTGGCAGCACATCCCTGAGTCCACCAGAAATGAAAAGCGGGGACTGTCCCTGGCTGTGCTGCTCACTTACGGCACTTTGAGGACCTTTGAAGTTTCTCTCTGCCTTTACGTAACCCAAACTAATTATTTTTGGAAACAGCCACTCTAGCTCATTTAGATACCTAAACATAGCAGCCTCTCCCATGGGAGGACTAGCCCAAGAGGGCAGCGGAGGGGCTGGGAGCTCTGTGGGGCTGTGCTGGGCAGTGCAGACCTCTCCCCTCAGCTGCCACAGCTCGCAGGATCACGGGGCAGCACAGGGTGGTGGGGAGCAGGCAGCCCGCTGGCACCCGAACCGCAGGCTTTCCTCTAAACGCCTCCTCCATGCCTTTAGAGGCAGGAGCTCATCTATGCCCCAACACGTTGCTTGTTATCTTCCCTTGAAGGAAGGACCTGGATTGCAAAACATGTGGAGCGGAGCTCGGCTGCAGGATAAACCTCCAGTCCTGTGCCATGACGGGGGCTGAGGCACCTGGGGGTGGCAATTCAGGGCCACTGGAGCAGGGCCCCGGAGCGTGACAGGGTCTGGGCAGGCAGGAAGACAAGGCAAGAGGAGCAAAGGTCCTTCTGTCCTCAGGTGTACGGGGCACTGCGTGCACCAAAGTCCTCTGAGCTCACTTAATGAAAGATGTGGGATCTGCCCCTTTGAAACGCCAAGCCCAGCACACCTCCCAGGCACCATTTCCCCTTGTCAGGGCTGTCCTCACAGGGCCCTGCTGGTGGCCTTCCCTGCACCTGCGATGAGGGTGCCGGGGGTCCCTCTACAGGGAGCAAGGAGCTGCCCTTTGTGTCAGTGTCCCAGGAACCTGGGACATGAGGCACACATCATGCTGCTCCGGGTTCTTCACATTTATCAGCACTCAGAGGGACACACGTCTGCCTTCTGCCTCCTGCGGGACAGCAGCGGGTCCCTCGGGTTTTGAGCCTTCATCTCTGTGCCCACCACCAGGGCACAAGCTGCCAGGTATGAGGAGATGGTGTGGGTTTGGAGAAGGCCCCTCGCTGTTTTGGGGATGCCCTCCTCCGCAGGGTGCTGCTCGCTCCATGGACACAGCCCTGCAGAGTGAATCGGGGCAGGTTGGAGCTGCATGTCCCCAGCGGGAGGTGGCAGCATGGCGCAGAGGGCTTGGAGTGGCCCCAGGACGCCGGTGCTGCTCCGGCAGATGGCTGAAACCATCATGCCCTGCTCTGAGGAATACAAATGTGCAGCAGATATGGTTACCCATCCCCGAGAGTGGTGTTAGCTTTCATCTAGATCAATATCCCCGCCTGCCTGCGTCTGCCGGAGCACTCAGTTGGCAACCCAACCCCAGCCAGGAGGAGACACAATGCTTTGCTGCCTGCCCCAGCTCCCGCCTGTCCGCCTGTCCGCCTGTCCATGTGCCTTGGCGTGCAGGCAGAGCCAGCACCGACCGCAGCGCCGTGGCTGTGCTGCCGGACCTCTTCATGCGTAAAATGTAATAAATAGGGCCATAAGCCTTTTACGAAGTCTATTTCCACTCTTGGATCCGGGATTTAATGCATGGCTGCTTAGCAAGGCTGAGGATTTCAGGGGTCAGCAGGGCTAATTGCACCACTGCAGGAACAGGGCGCGCGACAGGGTTCCGCACATGGGCGGAAGGTGGTGGTGGGGACCCAGCAGCAGGGGGACCCACCCTGCCCTGTCCTTGCACCAGGGCCCAGAAAGTAGCCACCACGCATGGTGGCTTGGCAGGTGACCCTGGAGAAGAGCTTCTCGGCAGGCACCGGTGGCTTTTTGGGCTGGGGGAGCTCGCTGCCACCCTGCTGGCCCTGGTGCCAGGTCACACAAGCCGGGCTGTGGTGGCACACGTGTGGTCTGAGGTGGTTCCACCGGGAGCTGTCCCCAGGGCCACCAGGAGCAGCCGAGCAGCTCCGGGGCACAGAACCGGCCTGGTGCCGTGGTGTGGGCTGTGTGTCTGGCCGGGACAGGGCTGGCTGTCGGGGAAGGCCATGCAGCATGGGGACAACCCATGGCCAGCACCAAGGACCCAGATGTCCCCAGGTGAGCTGATCAACGGGGCCCTGCTGGCAGCTGCAGCAGCTGGAGGGTGGCAGCTCTGCTCCGTCCCTTCCCCGCCATCTCCATCTCACCGAGTGCTGGAGTCGCCATGGAAACCGGCTTGGTGGCGGCACCATCACCCGCAGAAACCGTGCGGGATCCTCTGGCCTGCGCTGGGCTGGCTCAGGGCTGCCAGCCCCCTGCTGCTCGTGCTGGTTCCCCTCGGGCTGCAGCATGCTGCTGGGTGCTTGCCGTGCCCCTGCTGGTGCTGTCGTTTTCCTGGAGTTGCAGCAGGGCCTGATCCATCAGGGCCTGCCAAGCCTGGAGAGAGCCTTGAAGGATGCGCAAAAAACAAACAACAACAAAAAAACCAAAGTGAAAAGCCCTATAATATTGCTATTAATAGTTCCTTTTGTCAAAGTTATCTTTAGCAGCTCGGTTCCCACCATCATTCACAACAGTGATCGCACGGGCCTGATGCTTCTCATGGGTGCCCGGGTGGCTTGGATGTGGCTCTCCCTGCCACGGGTGATGGAGAGGGACATCTTTCAGGGCTCGTTTTTCCCTGGTGACCGCAGCTGTACTCTGCTTTGCCTTTCCTCCCACATCACCCCTGCCTGAGCTCCCAGGCAGCATGGCCGGGCCATGCCAAAGGCTTTCTCCCTCGAGCAACCCTGCTGGGAGCTGCAGCGATGCTGGGGTTGAGCTCGGTGAGTGGAGGAGGCAGCGTCCAAGCTTGACTGCCTGGGATGGAGCAGATGTTTTCCACTTGTATCTCAGGGGGTGTTTTCATCGCTTTCAAGCCCTGGTCCTGCCTTACCTCCACCATCCATCCTCAGAGCTCCTGCAGGCCCTGGGAGGCCTTTGAAGGCGCTTTGAGGCTTGGTGCCGTTCGGCCCCTGCTGTGCGGCAGGATCTTGCAGCACCTGAGAGGGCAGGGTGGCTTTGTCCTGCTCTTGAACTCTGCAGTCACAGAGCGCCTTGGTTCCTGGCCTAATCCGTTCCTGTGTTTAATGAGCTGCCTCATTAGAGTGCCTTTCCCTAATAACCACCCCTCTGGGCTGGGTGAGAGGCTGCTGATGTTCGCTTGTGGATAACTGGAAGCTGCCGAGGGCCTGTCCAGGTGCTGCTAGCGTGCAGGGTGCTCACCACTGCTCTCCATTGGTGTCTGCTCCCTGCCAGGCCTTTTATTGGCATTGCAGTGAGGCTATGAAGACGGGCAGCATCCCCAAGCACCCCAGACTTTGCCCCCCTTGCGTTCCAGCTCAGGAGCTGCTCCCAGCTGGTGGCAAAAGCACCCAGCTTCACCAGCCCCAAGCCACCAAGGTGCAGGTGGGGAGGAAGGAGAGGGGGTAGCACACAGGTTGCATTGTGGCCAGACTGGGTATACTGGGTCCAAACTGTCCAGCCTCCCAGACAGGCTGGTCTGCAGTCTCCCAGGCAAATATACTTACCTGCTGATGTCCCACACCCGGGCTCCTGGCATGAGCCTGCCAGCCAAAGCCACGCGTGTGCTGTGGGCCGGGTATGCTCAGCGCCGCAGACCAGGGCAGGTGCGCTGCCAAACCTCGCTGATAGGGTGCGAGCTCGCTGCCACTGTGCTCGGGAGCTTAGGCGGCTGCTTTCAGTAAATAGAAATGGAAATCTCCCTCCCAGGGGCCTGCTCTGTGTGGAGTGCCCATGGTTTGTGGCAATGGGTTCCTCGGGGCAGCCATCCAGGGGGATGTTGGTGCCATCTGGTCCCCAGCTCTGTGGTGTCCACCCCAGCCAGCCTGGGAGCCTTGGGGGGGGGGGGTTTGCTACAAAGGAGAGGGTTCAGCGGTGCCTCTGGCAACATGACAACATTTCATGTCTGCCACAGCATGTGCTGAGCAGCCCCCGTCTTGGGGCCATGGTTTTTAGGGTGGCAATGATGCAAGGAGGAAGGCGCCTGGTACCAGTGCTGCTTATATTTAGCTGACCCACTTGCTGAGTGGGGCCTGCGCCCTGCGGGACGGGGAGGGCGCTTCTCCAGCAGAATTGGCAGCCCCACCGGGAAATAAGGAAGCAGCACTTCGGTGAGAGATGGGGCACATGGGGTGCTTTCCCAAAAAGTGCCGCCGCTCGTGCTTGTCCTTGCCAAGCTGGAGGGGACATCATGTTCCCGTCCAATGGCCTCCCTGAGGTCCCCTTGGCTCGCTCTGAGCTGACAGGGCTGTCATACCTGGAGAAAGGCAAGTCCCCAAGGTGGGTCAAAGCAAAACGCATGCTGCGGGAAAGGAAATTAATTAGAGGAGCTTTGCTTCACTCCAAGCAACTGGAAAGGCCGATGTTTTTTCTGTTGGACGATAAAGTGATTATAATGACAAAACCTCAACAAAAGCAATGCTCTTAAATGCTTTCTTAATTAATAATTCTCAATAATTACTTGACGTCAATGACCAATAAACATTTCAGAGAAAGGAAGTTGCAGTTAAGTGCTGATACCTTTGTTCCTCCAATCACCGTGCCTGGCTCCTCAAAATCTTGATGAATCCAACAATAAAACCGGGGGAGAGCCAAAGCTGATGTTTTTAAGGGAAAAAATTAAGCAGGAAAAAGCAGTCAGTAAGGTGTGTGCACAGGCGGAGAGGGGGACAGCTGAGCAGCCACCCCCTCTGCCCATCCGTGGGGTGGCAGCGCTGTGTGGGTGACCCCATAGGTTCCCCTCTCCTGCCCCTCTGGTGCTGCTGAGCCCCCCAAAGCCCCAGTGCCCCCAGCTGTGCCCCTGGTGTGGGCTCTGGGGGCAGCTTTCCCTGGGGAGCTGGCGTTTGAGGGGGCTCCGATGCTGAGCATCATGCGTCCAATGGGGTCACCTCCATGGCTTTGACTTGCAGGTGCCTGCCATGTGCCTCCTCCTCCTCTTCTTCCTCCCAGCAGTCCGTCTTTAGGGCAGCATCTCCCAAGGCCTGCCGGCACGGCCAACTGCATTTTGTCGGGTGGGGGTCAGGGGGACCCCTCTGCATTTGATGTTGAGCAGAGCCTTGGGAAAATGTTGAGCAGAGCCTGCCGCTTGTCCCCATCGCAGTGCCCCTGGCACTAGCACGGTGCTGGGAGGGTTAATATCCTCCTCCTCCTTCTCCTCCTTCTCCTCCTCCTCCTCCCGGCCTCACAGCCATCTTAAATCCACGAGCTGGAGCCCTGCAGTCCCGTTCCCTTTTACAGTATGTGCCAGCTGGGAGGCCTGCCGGCTCCTCCGTCCCGTCCTGCTCCTTTCCTTCTTTGGCTGTCCCCGCACCGCCTGCCCTGTGCTGCTCCCCCTGTGGGGCTGCAGGCAAGGCAAGGGACAAGGGGGTGTCAGGGAAGGGCCGGGCTTGGGCAGCAGGCATGGGAGGCGAGGTTTGCAGAGGTTTCTCCAGGATGGTGCTTGGTACCTGCCAGAAGTCAAGAGGGATGCCAGCCGACATGGCAGTGAGCTGCTAATCCCTTGGCAGGCATTGGTGACATCCTCCTGCAGGGGCTGAGTCCCCATCCCAAGGGCCAGGAGGGGAAACTGAGGCATGGCCGCAGTTGGGAGCTGCTGGAAGTGCAGGAGGAGATGACAGAGTGGGGGAGCAGGCAGCTTTGGGAGCCTTTCACAGCAAACCTGCCCTGAGGGGGCATGGTGATGGGGCCAGGTGGGGAAACCTGTGCACCGATGGAGAACTGGGGTGAAAACACAAGGGTGGGAGCCCCACACAGCAGGGCCGGGGTGCTGCTTGCTGTCTGTCCTGCTCTCCTCTAAGGGAGGCACCGGATGCGTCCCCATCGCTGCCTCGAGTGTGTCCCCTGGCTGCCAAGCTGCGTCTGCCTCCGGCCAACTCTTATTTTAAGGCTGTGTTTCTCAGCTGCTCCTGGCTCTGTCCCCGGCGCTTGGTGGCCTGCTACCCAAATACCAGCAGCAGCACAAGGATCTGTGGCCCTGCAAGCCCAGGGGAAGCAGGGGAAAGGCCCTGGGGCTGGGGAAGGACCGGAGCTCCGGCCTGTCCCTCCCTCTCTCTGCAGACACTACTGCACAGAGGGACGAGTACCCTGGGGAGCACATTTCTGGCTTGCTTGCGTTGTTGCAGGCCCATGCCTGGGACAGGCCCTGGGCAGGGGGAGCAGAAGGAGCAGCCTGTGAAGGCACGGGGACGTCTCCTGATGTGCTTCTGGCCCTGCAAGCTGTTCCTTCTGTCCCGGGCTTGCTTCCCAGCATCCACTCTCCCTCAAAAGATGGACTCCTGCCATCTGCAAGGTCTGGCTGAGAAACGGAACATTTAAACTCCCCCCTCACCCTGAGGGGGGATGCGGTGAGAACCCAATGGCTTCAAGTTTCCCTGCAGGCTCAAAAAATGAACTGGGTTGTATGTTGGTTGGAAGATGGTAAAACCAGGGGAAAGAGGGCCAAAGCATATCCCCTGTCTCTGGTTCCCAAGGGGACCCTGACTGGGTGGCTTTTCAGCTTCATTGCATGAGCTGTGTGGCTTGTCTTGCCTGTCCCCATGTGGGGACAGCCTGGTATGTAACGTCCTTGTGTCTGGGACCCTGAGCCTGTGGGGTTTTGGTGGGGGGTCTGGGCGGGCTGGGGACCCGGAGGTGTCTCCTTTGGCTGCGGTCACGGGGCAGGAGATGTGGCTGTGACACGCTGGCAGCAGCGTGCCCGAGGGCGCAGGTGTCCCTGCGTGCCCCGGCGGCGGCACAGGATGCCCGGAGTTCCCGTCCTCCTTGGCCCTGTCTCAACGGAACTCGGCGCCAGGAGCAGAGGAGGAGGCTGCTGCACGCAGCTGGCAGCGCCTCGTCCCAGTGGGACAGGGACTGGCTTGCAGCTCACCCTGTCCCTTCCCCATTTTTCCCAGGTGTTGGGACATGGCAGCAAGTGGGTAGCCCTCGGTGTGGCATTTGGTGCTGCTGGCCAGAGCACAGCCCCCTGCCCTTGTGCAGCAGCTGGGGATGTGGAAGTGTCCCCGTGGCAGGCTGGTGGTGCTGCTAGGGGAGCGGGGCCAACAGCGTGGTGACAGTCAGCATTTGGTGGCCTCCAGGTCTTCACCCCTTGTGCTCTCCACCAAGGAGTCAAGTCAAGGAGGGTGAAGGTCCCCAGCAAATGCTGGGGGGCATCTCCTTCCCTCGGGGCTTCCTGGGGCACTTGCCGTAAATGTCTCCTCGCCCAGAGCCCCAGGAGGATGGCGAGTGCAGCCAGATCGAGTGCTGGCATCCTCGGCCATGCTGGCTGGCAGAGCACACCTGTGTTGCATCAGCATTAGAGCTGCAGAAACCCTGCTCCTGGGGGCTGGCTCAGCATCCTGCAGTGGGTGCCCTGCGTCCTGCTGCTGCTCGCAGCAGGAGCCCTTCCCACTGAGGTCATGCCCTCTAAAAGAGGTGCTCCTGCACCTCCAAACCTCCAGGATTCAGAGTGGGAGATTTGGACCCACGGCATTTTGCCAGCAAACCAATCCCAGGAGACAGCATGGAGAAGCCTCGTGGTACATGTGGTGCTTTGCACCCTGTTCGTCTGACCATGCTGCTCCTTCTGCAGCTGCTGCACCTGCTGGAGGCTATGTCCTGCACAGCTGGGAGGGATCATGGGCATATGACCAACCTGTGCTGCAGAGGGCATCCCTCCCAGGAAGGAAAAGCTTTTCCATCCTGCTGTCTGCATGGCCTGTGACACAATTTTCCCGGCTTTCTTCAGTCCTTTGTGGTTCTGCTGCAGAAGCATGAGCTCGGTGGGGCTGCTGGGGTGCCCAGCGGTGTGGCAGTGCCACATTGTCACCTCCATCCCTCTGCAGCCCTGGCTGGGCTCTGACAGCGGCAGTGGGGGACCATCAGCACAGCACCCTGGCTCCTTGCGCCAAATCCAGCAGCAGGCACGCTAACAAAAGAGGAGTCTATATTTAGATAGTCTGGAGAAGCGTCACAGTGTTGCCAGTGGATTTTACTATTCAATGCAGGCAGGTTTCCCCGCTTCTCCCGTTTGATGCCACCTTTTCAGAAAAGCTCATCAAGGACACCCAGCACTGGCTGGAAAAGCACCCCAAACAAAGTACCCCCCACCTCTGGACTTCGGCACCCGGGGGGGGATGTGTGGAGCTGAGCTTCCCAGGGAGCCTGGCACGGGAGCTGCCTCGGGGCCTTTTTTGGTTTTGGCACAAGCCTTATTTTTTTTTTTTTTCATGGAAATTGGTGGTAAAGAAAAGTGTTGCAGGGGTAGAGCCCACCTTTGGTGCCACCCCAGCCTGGTGTCAGCTCCTCTCCCTGCACCGCCGCTGCTGCAGCCACGTCTCCTTTCCATCAGCTGGGCTCCTGAGCCCACTCTGTTTTGCGAGGAGCACTGCAGAGGCTGGCTTCGCAGCACTTCTCCCTCCCCACATCCCCCTGGGGCTCCCCAAATTGGACACCCTTTGCAGGAGGAGCCTGTGGCCCAGGTGCAGCTGTGCACCTCGGCGTGCCAGCACTGTGCCGCTAACACCGTACGGTGCTGAACCATGTGGTGCTTGCAGCACCATCAGCCTCTGCCCTGGGGCAGGCGTGAGCAGCCAGGGGATTAGGGAAAATTTCCCTGCTGCTGCCAGGGCTGCCAGGCCCCCGCTGACTCAAACAGCAGCACGTGAAGTTCCTGCAGTGGTGTCGTGCAAAGTAGGAAGATCTCTGCATGGAGCCAGGCTGCTTCAGGTTTCCTGCCCTCCCAAGGGAGTGTGAGATTGGTGCTGGGATGGGTGGGACTAGATTTGCACAGTGGTGCTCGGATCCTGGGTGTTGCCCCCGTTTTGCAATGTGGCGGAGGTTGTTTGCAGCAGACGCTGGGTCCTCTCCACTCGCAGTCTGGGGAGGTAGTATGGGCAGAGCCAAATGCCAAAGCATTGCCTCGGGGCGTGAGCATGGCTGAGAAACCTGGTGACAGATGCGGCGATGCCTCCTTTGTGGCTTGTGGCATCTCTTTTTCCCTGCACCCCTCCAAACTGCGACTGCAGCAGGTCACGGGGAGCAGTTTGCTCAGGTTCCTGTACTCCACCAAGGATGCAGACAGGGTGGGAGACCTGAGCACGGCTGCAGCGATGGGCAGCACTCACCAGCGATGAGGCACACAGCCCCTTTCCACCTCTGCTGCGCCCTGGGGCTTGTGCAGCTCAAGCTCCTTGCTGCTGGTGCTGTGCCGGTGCCAGCTGCACACGGAAAACCTTTCCTCCACTCCCCCGTGGTGCACTCTGCATCAGCAGCACGGGGATGTCTGAGGACACCTCAAGGACTGCAAAACCCACTGAAGGGGCTGCTTCACAGCTGCCTTTTGGTGCCTCCGTGCAGCACGCAGGGAGATAAGAGTGCTCCGTGCTGGGGGCTGGCAACCCCCCGAGTCTGCCCCAGGCACCCAAGGGAGGGGGACACCTTGGTGGCAGGGTGCAGCATGCAGAGCTGGGGGGGACAGAGGCACCAGCGGCCGTTTGGGGAGGAGGAGGAAGGCACCTGACTGCAAGGCAGCCGTCCAACTAGTTGAAACGGCTCCTTGTGCTGTTTGCACAAGCAGGCACGGCGCGGCGGGGGCTGGGGACAAGCAGCTCCACCCGGGCGGCCATGGCTGGGAGCCCTGTTCGTGCCAGAGAAATGGGTGCTGGGGCCAAGGGGGCTGCTTGCTGGGGGGCTGGTGTTTTGCTCCCAGCATTGTTGGGGTTTTGAGGCTGGTTTTACCCATGGAACAGGCAGGGTCCATGCAGGGTGCCCAGCCCGCTGGCTGGAGCCACAGCACTGCTCTCCGGGGTGACATTGGAGGCGAAGACAGCTCTGCCCGAGGACACCCGGCCCTGCTCCTGCCCCGCAGCTCCAACACAGAGCATACACAGAACGGAGGCAGCGGGGAGAGACGGCTGGCCCCCTCTGAGTAGGAGGTGGATTGGATAAAAGGGGCTGGGTAACTGGAGCTGCTGACATGGCTGGGGAGCTCTGCTGGGCACGGGGACCTTTATGAAGGTGGCACCTGGAGCAGTCACCTTAACCCCTGCGAGCCCTGCCGTGGGGACGTGCTTCTGCAAGCGGGGCAAGCTGCCTGCGTGAGGGGCCCCTCGGCTCTCATGCTCCCAGTGTTATCCATAGGGAGCTTAGGACTACACCAGCCTGGTGGTGGCTCTGGGCTGACACTGGTCCCTGGGCACCGGGCTGCTGGACCCGGATTTCAGGGCTAGGTCGCAGGGCCAGACTGCCTCAGGGACCCGGCTTTAGGCTGATCCCCAAATTCATTGGATGTGGGGAATGTCAAAAATGGAGGGGACATGGCTTCAGAGCGGACACAGCGGTGAGGGAAGTGGCACAGGACATGGAGCAGAAGGTGCAGGGACAGGTCTGTTTTGGGCACCAGTGGTGATGCTTCTGGGCTGTCTGCACCAGGCAGGGAGGAGGGGATAGGAGCAGCCCCCAGCAGCCCCCAGCAGCTGCAGCGGGGAGCAGCTGGGCCCCACCCAGGGTTTGCAGCTCCCTATGTGCCTGCCGGTGCCTCTTGGGCTGGGGTTTTGGGGAGGGAAAGGTGTGGTCCCTCGCAGGGGGTAGTTTTGAGGAGTGTGGAGCTTTGTGTTTGCGTGTGATCGGTCTCGTTTGCATGCACTCCCAAACAAGCATTTTGCCCTTGGAGGAGTTTTTCTATCTGCAGATCTTGGAGCGCTTTCTTTCCAGGGTGAGTCACTTTTCTGGGGGGCAGAGCGGGGAGGGCCTGCTCCCCACGGGAGCACTGCAGGAGCAGCTGGGCTGGCGGCTCTGGCCCCAGTGCCCTGTGCCCGCTGCAGCTGCCAGCATGGCTCCCTGCAGAGCCCAAACATGGGGCAGACACTTGCCCAGGTGGGATTCTGCCCGCTCCCGGGGTACCAGCACAGTGCAGACACAGGAGAGGCAACACGTTGTGTTTGTTGGTGTAGCTCTGGGAAATCCCCGGGCCAAACAGGTTACGCCAGTGAAAGTGTGGCTGGGTGGTGCCAGCGTACCTGCAGCCAGCCCCACGGTGCTGGTCAGGGATCACACCTTTGCCATCACCTCTCAGAGCCGTGCTCCAGTCACGGGACACGAGTCCTGTTACAGCTTGCTCCATTTCACCTTCCCAGGCCTTGCTTTCCCCTGGTACTAGCTGGCACGGTATCGACGCCGTTGACCTGTTAACAGAGCTGATTGCCCAGCAAGGTTTATGCCCACCTGGAGAGCTCCAGCGCCTTTCCCACCACTGTTGTTGTTGGTTTGAGCCACATGCAGTGGTGCCAGCTCTCTGCAGTTTGGGGTGCAGCAGAGCCCAGAGGTGTTGGTGCCCACACTGTGCCCAGGCTCCCCCACGACTTTCATGGAGCACCAGCAGGGTCGTACCACAGCAGGACCAAGCGGTGACCCCGCCGGGTGGTGACACATCTGCTCCGGCTGGGCACTTTGCAGAAAATGGACAGAAACTGAAACGGGGAGAGTGCAGGGCTGAGGGGATGAGCAAGGGTTAGGAGGGAACCCCCTATTCAGGAGATGGGGCAGGTGGGGACCCTGTTCCTTGTCTTGTGGGGGGCCTGGCGGTGCAGGCAGGGCAGCAGGCATCCTGCAGAGCAGGGGCTGGAGCCAGCACAGGCAGCACTGCCCGCTCCCTGCAGCCGGTGGATGCAGTGAGGGGTGCAGGGGGCCAGGTAGGGAGGGCTGGGCAATGCAGGCGCTGCCACCCCTGCTGGGATACAGGCCTGGGCACGAATGAACAGGTCTGGTGGGAGGGTGCACAGAGATCAGAATGGTTTTGCTCTCTCCACAGTAGTTTTCATCCTTAGATGCTTTGCAAGAGCTTCATTTTCCATGCGGGAGCTGGGCACAGTGAGGCTCAGAGGCACAGTGTGCTCCCAGGGGCATGCCAGCCCCTGCTCAGCCCCCAAAACCTGCTCTTAAAGGCTGGGATGTGCTGTGCCGTGCTGTGCCATGCCATGGGGAGCCAGCGCTTTCCATCTCTGAGGGTGGCTGGGCATGGGGAGGGAGGAAGGGGGTGTCCTGGCACAGGTATAAAGGCTTGGAGTGCGTACTGGCAAGTGTGCTGGGAGGATGCTGGGGTGTTGGAGCCTGCAGGCAGTGGGAGTAGGGCAAGAAATAATGTTGTCCCCTTCTCGTTGCTTTCCTTAGAGGGGGCTCTGGTGACCAACAGGAGAAAGGATCCATGGAGGCTCAGTTTCAGTGCTGTGTGTCCTGACCATGGCACTGAGCATGCCCATGGCAGCAATGTGTTGGGGCCGGAGTTGCTCAGAGCTCAGGCTAATGCAGGAAGATCTTCCCTGCGCCTTCTTAACCTGGGCTTGAACCTTCCCTGTCTCCTGCCTCATGCTGATTTGTGCTAAGTTGGTGCTTTGCTTCCTTGTGGTGCCAACGGCACCAAACAGTGGCTGTGCTCCTGTGCCAAACCCTCTGGCAGGTGGGAGGGATGTGTCCCTCTGTCCCTGCCTGCCACCCCCGTGGCAGGATGGGCTGGGGACAGGCTGCCCCAGCATTCCTGCTCTGCACAGGGCGAGCCGAGGAGCATCCCGCACCACTTGGCACAGACCTAACAAAGTGATAGTGCAGGGCCAGGCTGTGCAGCAGCCACCAGATTATCTCCACCCATTCCTCAGCTCTGTGTGTGAAGGGCCAGGATTTGGGCTGGCTTTAACCTCAGCTTCTGTTTCATGGCTGTGGATCTGCTGACACAGAGATCAGAACGTGCTGAAAATCTGAGCCCTCCACCAGTGGCAGAGCAGGGCTGCATGCAGATGCAGGGCCGCCCGCTCGCTTCCACCCCTCAAGAGCTGTGAGTTGTGTCCTAGGCCAGGAGAGAAGGGTATTTCAATAATTATAGCTCATCCCCTGCTGTCCTCGCTTCTGCCAATTCCCAGCCTCTAGACAGCAGGCACTGTGGTGTGCCACTGGATGGAGAGCTGTGCCACTAGATGGAGAGATGGATGGCTGGGTCCCTCGCCATTTCCCAGAGAACCCCAAAAGCCTCCTGGCCTTTCCACACTGCCTTTGCAAGCCCCTGAGCAAGGTTCATGGGTTCCCAGGATCACAGGAGCTGGCAGGGCCAGGGGAGCTTCGCAAGAGCAACAACACAGGCACGTGGCTCTGCTTGTGCCTGTAGTGTGGGCAGCTCCACAGGCTGCTCGGGAGCCCAGCGTGGCATGGGACGGGGATTTGTACCATGTTCCCTGTGGGAAGCATCTCTGGTTTCCTCCCCGTGCTATTACTGGTACAACCTCTCTGGCATTCGTGGTGCGGGGAGCCGCAGGACAGTTGCTCACTGCCTCCTGGCAGGGTTTTGCTCTTCCCCAACCAGACCAGCTGTGAGGGGCTCAGGCGAGCACGTGGTTCCCATAAAGAACAGTGGGCAGGGCCCCTCCTCCTCCCAGCCCTGCAGCCACCCTGAGCCGACCCGGCAGGGCCCTCCCTCTGCCCACAGCCGTCATGTGGCTCCTGGTGGCCAGAGCATTGCAAGAGGAAGGGCTGAAAATAATCGCCTGCTCATATTATCCTTTCAAAAGGCAGGAGTTGCCGTGGTGGGGAATTTTGGTGACAAGCAGCCTGGCTAAGGGGCAGCTCCCTGCTGAGTCAGGCACGCACCCCGTCCCGTGGCACAGCCTGACCCCCATGCCGCTGGCCACTCCTGGGGCTCCCCACCTGCCCCGCTGGCCCCACTGCCCCCTGCCCCCATGGCCATCCTCGGGGGCAGGACCCACACCACCTGGGCCACCCGGTTGGGCACGTGCCATCTGCTGCTCCTGGTTTTGGTTTTGGGGCAGATAGTGTGGAGTTCATTAAAACACTGCTGGGGTTCAGGACTGGGTCTGCGCTCTGCTGGTTTGCTCTGTGGGTGCAGGATAAAGTCATGATGGGGCCCAAAGCTGCCTGGTAGTGCACTGCCCAGGGCATGACTTCTGTGCTCCAGTTGGGTGCTGAGCACTGCTGTCACCCTGATGTGTGTGCCTGCACCGGCACAGCCAGCAGCCCCTGCCCAGCAAAGCATATCCTGCACGCTTGGCAGCAGTTGCGCCTCCATTAGCTGGTGCTGAGAGATGAGAGGCCCTCTTGGGGAACGTCCCATTCTCCACTGCATCTGCCTGCTGCCCCTTTTCATCGCATGGGACAAAATAACCTCCTGGCCTGGTTTGCTGCCCGTGCCTGGTGGTGGGGTGGTGGCACAGGGGGTGATGGCAGCGGTGTGAGGCTTTGGGCTCTGCAGTGCCCGCAGTGTGGCCAAGCACGGCTAAGGCTCGAGGTCTGCGGTTATCCCACAGAAATGAAGTGGGATCTGCACCCTGAGCCCAAATAAACAGCCATGGGTATGGCATTAGCATACAGCTCTGCAAGCTGCGATGTAAGAACTCTGCTGCTGCCCTTCTTCCTAAACTTGACACACCTTTGTTTGAAATGTTCCAGTACACCTTTGTTTACTCAGGGCATTATCACCACTATCTCAGACTCCTTTCTTCTGGATCCATGTTGTGACTCAAAGATAGTTTACTGCAATTTCTTCCATCTTTGGTCCATATCAAAGACACCTTGGCAAGTTCATGTTTATTGTTTGTAGTTAAAGTTTAATATTTCCTACAACTCGCATCTTGTGGTTGATCTTAATTATACCCCTCTAATGTAAGACAAAAGTCAATGAATGAGAACGCTTTCGTTGTGCTTTTGGCCGGCCGTGCCCCAGGCCCTGGGCTGAGCGGCCCAGCAGGTGCCTTGTGCTGCCCACACGGCTTCTGGGCACCTCGTCCGGGGAGCAGGGTGCTGTGCGGGGTGCTGGTGCACTGTGCTGCACAAGGTATTGGTGCAGGGTGCTGTGCAGGGCACCAGGGCTCCCCCATGCAGCAGCATGGTTTTTCTTCCGACTGGGCTGGATCAATAAAACAGATCGATACCAATTAAAAAAAAAAAGAGAGAGTGCAGAGGGCAAAACCCCCTGACCCTAGCAGGGCAGCGAGGTGTCACAAGCACTGTGCAGAACCGGGAAGCTGGGTTCTGTGCTCCTTTCCCCCCCAAAGGTGCTGTTGTGCAAAGTCCCCGACCTTGCTGTCCTGCAGCTCTCCTTTCGTCCCTGTCCCAGGGCCAGGGCTCTGCAGGGAGAGGTCCCATGGGGACCCCAGCATGCTGCCTATAAATATCTTGGGGTGCCGAGGGGTGGCCGGGCAGCAGGCACAATCCGACACTGTGACTCCTCCTTCAGAGTGACATTTTGTCAAATGCCATGGGGAGGGGGGCTGCTATCTGTAGGCACACACTCCGGTGACCTTCACAGGTCTGGCCAGGTGCCTCCTTGCTGTATTTGCGCTTATTTATAGCTCTCTCCTCCATCCATCCCCACCTCTGCTGCCCTCCTGGCACCAAAGGGGAGCTGCCCACCCCGTGCTGGCACCTCTTATCGGGGGACAGTGAGGGAGCCAGCACGTCCCCGTGGGTAGCAAGGGGCTGGTGGCAGCTTGGGGACAGGGAGAAGCTGGGTTCGGCATGGGCTGCAGGGTGCGTGCCGGGGCATAGCCAGAGCTCCCCTCGCCTTCCCTCTCCCACACTGGGGCCCAGGGCTGCGCACCGGAGCATCGGACATCCGTCCTACAAAGGGCACAGCACCAGGGACAGGTAGCCTTGCCTCCAGTGCTGCAGCCAGCCCCTTGCTGCCTGCCCAGTTCACCCCAGTGAAACAATCACGTAGTGTCTGCCTCCCCGCTTGTCTGTAATCCCCATTTCAAGCAGTCTGTAATTACAGATTCACTGATAAGCCTGGATGGCTGCCTCCAAAACCCGTGCGCGAGGATTTTCATTGTTTTTTAGAGACAGGCTTGGGACGAGGGCATGGAGCCGGAGGCTCCCCACCTGCACCTGGCAGGCAGCGGGCCAGCACTCTCCAAGCTCTCCATGTTTTCTCACCAGTTTGAGTCGCAGCCGGGATGCTAGGGGCTAATTTGGGGTTCTGCCTCCCGTGTGTGGATGTACATTTATCCCTTAATACCTTGAGCAGGCACTTAGTGGCACGGAGGATGAAGGCTGTGCGCGGGGTGAGTCACGGCCTCGCTCCTCCGCGAAGACACGGCCTCTGCCCCAGTCCCTCAGCCTCCCCAGGCAGTCCCCCTTTTCCTTTCCTTTTTGTTCGCCGGGTGCAGGGAGCAGCAAAGCGGCAGGTGAGCGGCAGGCCAATCGCACAGCGTCCCGGGGACACAGATGCAAATGGCGGCACAAATCTGGCCTTCCAGGCTTACCCGGGATTAAGTTATTGAGAGGCTGCTGTGCCCCGTCCAGCCACGTCTGTGCCGGCAGCCTTCAGAGGCTGCACCTCGTGCAGCCTCACTGAGCACAGGCACGTGCTGCCCGCCTGCCCCCTGTGCCTGGAGCTGGGCTGCAGAGCTCTTGGCTGCCACTTCAAGGGGCTGGAGGCAGGAGCCTTGTAGATAGGGGCAGTTCCTACCCGCTCTGTCCCAGGGTGAGGAAAATGTGGTGGTTTTACCCTGTTGGGCAGCCAAACTCTGCCACAGCCCAGCTGCAGGCATGGCTCACTGGTGCCATGCACAGCAGGCGGGGGACCTGCAGGGCTCACCGCTGCACATCGAGGGGAGCTGAACTGAAGAGCAGGGTGAGATGAACTCATCCTCATGCTCATCACCCGCCAGCACCTATGCTGAGCACTGCAGGCACCATCAGACTGAGCCACCTCGCTGAGCAGCCGCTGGGTAGGGCTGTCCTGCGGGGACCCCGGCCCGGCCCCAGCCACGCTAACCAGTGGCTGGTTTAGCCCACGGAGCCCAAGATCACATTGAAAAAGAGGAAAACATTTCCTGTGTCGTTAATCCAATATTTGAATTAGAGCTGGGCTCACTTCTGTGCAGAGATAAGGCCTACACACGCCCACACTGGGGTTAGTGCTGCTCCAGAGCAGGAGCTGAAAATCACCTTTCCGAGGCAATATCCCACCCGCTGGCCCCACGGCAGCAGGAATTCATGGCTGAGCTCAACCGGCTCCCCTTGGAGGTGCAATAGGGGTGCTCCTGGGTATGGCCAGCACCACTGGGACACAAAACGAGCACAAATCCACAAAATGAGCACAAAACCTCGGTGTGAGTGAGGGTGCCTGCCTGCCTCCCGGGGCAACCCACAATTGAGGCTTCAGCTCCCGTGTCCCCAGAGGGTGCAGGTGGGGGGCACGGGACCCCTCGCAGCCCTCCCTGGCAGCAGGGTCGGTTGGAGAAGCCGCAGAGCCCCCGGCAGCTCCGGCCACGGCTGTGCTGCAGCACACACAGGCCAGGTGTCTGGGCTGGAGGATGCCTCCAAATTTTCGAACATGTCTCCATGGGTATTTGCTGGCTGCACACCAAGAACCCAGGGCTGATCTTCCTACAAACTCCTGAATAAAATTAGAACAAAAGTTCACTCCTCTCCCAAGGCAGCAGGAAGTGGAAAGGGTGGGAAAAGGGAGAACTGGAGCAGATGAGCTCTCGTGCCCACAGCAGCCCCGTGCTGGTACTGCACCGGTGGTGTCGGTGTGCACTCCCCTCCTGTGCTGCTGGTCTGAATTAAGTCCTCCCAGCCGAACAAGTGGTGTGGGGATGCCCTGCCAGGAAGGTGGAGTTTGGGGGTGCTCCTGACCTATGTGAGCTGGGAATCCAGGAGCATCCATGGCCAGGCACTGCCTGGGGACACCACGAGCAGCAGGGCACCGTGAGGACGCCGACCCCAGCACCTGCCTCCGGGTGCCCAGCCAGCCCAGGGCAGCCCAGCAGCGTTGGATTGCAGGAGTTTATTTTTACCCAGCTCTGTTGCCAGTGGGGACGTGTCACATCTGCAGAGTTGATCAAAAGACATCCCAAGCACTGGTGTCAGCTGCTCCTTGTGATCTCAGCACCGAGATCTTTTCCCTTGTGGCATATCAAAAGGAGCAGGATGATTTGACTGCTTTGCTATTTTTAATTGAACACACACACACACGTATATATATGTGTATGGCTTTCCTAAAAATAGAACCCTTTGCCTGTGTTCCCATGGGAAGATTTGGGGAGAAGAGGGATCCAAAGTTGTTGCAGGATGTTTTCTGGGACGGGTGCAGGAGCTGGGGAAAGAAGGCAGGGAGGAGGCACGGCAGGTAACACAAATGTCTGGGAGGGCAGAGGGCACCGAACACCCAGTAGCAGGGCTGGCTGAGCTGGGCTGAAGGGAGATCTGCATCCCCAGACTTGGCAGCAATAAAAACGGGGACCTTTCATCCCACTGTGTGTGCTCTGAGCACCCAGTGAGCAAAGATTTTGCTGGGAGGTGTTGAAGACCCCAGCCTTGGTGTGCACAGGACCATCGTTTGGGGGGACACCGAGTTGATCATCTGTGATCCTCGATTATCCCAAGGAAAAAAAAAAAAAAAAAAAGACAATGAGGAGAGAAACCCTATCTTTGCCCTTCCTGGAGCTCGGTTTGAGATCCCTTTCCCCCTGCTGCGTGTCAGAGGAGAGCCTGTCAGCACAGCAGAAGTGGAGGCCACCGTGTTTTTCTGCCTCCGCAGCCTCTCACGTGCTCAGATGTTTGCCTGCTCCAAAATCCCTTTGCTGTGTAAATAAACTTGTTTCCCTCATCACCAGAAAACTCCCCTCAGGTAGCCAATACCAGGTGGATCTGCACCGGACCTTTCACCTCTGGGTCTGAGCCCTGTTTTTTGCTGGGGATGCATCCAGGAGGGAGCTGAGGGCTGGGCGCGGGGCGGGCAGGGGCTGGCCATGCAGAGAGCTGGGGAGGCAATGAAGGAGCGAGGTGGAAGCAGGGCAGATCTCAGCTGCTTTTGGTGATTAAATAGGTATTTTTAGCTCAGTTCCTAGAGCTCAGGTCGCCCCGTGTGCTCCTGGACGTTGATGTTTTTCCATGCCATTTTCTCTTGCATGTGCAAGAAGTGTGGGGGGCTGCAAGTGCCTTCACGGTGCCATGGGATGTGCACCTTCCCAAGGATTGTCACCAAGTGTTTCACTGCCATGTAGCGGGGACGGGGATGGGGACGGGAACAGCCAGGCTGACCAGCATGAAGCCACGCCACAGAGCCTTGCCCCATGCACTGCACCCTGTGCATGCCCCAAGCCTCTCGCCTCTCTCCGTTGCTGCTGATAGCCAGGGCAGCTGGAGGAACCTGGAGGTCAGCCTTGCACCACCAAAGGCAGGAAGGGCTGCTGAGGTTCATCTGAGGGCACTGGCAGCTGTTTGCTTGCTGGAGCAATGAGGCCCTTCCCATGCAGGCTCCATACGTGCCCGGTGCTGCTGCGAGAGCTCGCTGGTGGCAGCAGGGCAGCTTTCGGTGCCCACCGATGGCGGTGCCAGGCTGCACAAACCGGTTTGCAAAAAGCACGGTGAGGAGGTGCTCCGTGCTCTCTCAGCTGCCGTGTAATTGCTCTCCCTTGAGCCATCTGCCAGTTTTATTCCAAAAAGCTGCATCTGGGCTCTGAGCAATGTGCTTGAGCAGAGGCGATGGCACGTGGGGACACAGCTCCCCCAGGTCCCGGCCATCCCCGCTGTTGTTGCTGCTGGTTGCAGCCCATTGCTTCCAGCCTGGGTGTCCCCTGCAAAGCCCCACGTGCTGTGAGCTCACCTACTTTCTCCTCTCTCCACAGTATGAGGTGTCAGGCGAGGAGCACCTCTACTCCGACTTCCCCGAGATCGATTTGTCCCAGCTGGACGCCAGTGACTTGGACTCGGCTGGCTGCTTCAGCGAGCTGCAGTGGTGTGCAGAGCACTCTGAGACCGAGTCCAGCCAGTACAGCACCGACGACTCTGAGCTCTTCCAGGTACCCCGGGGACACGGGGACGTGGGGAGACGTCCCTCCGGCTGCTGGTCCCAGGCCGCTCACTTGCACCTTCCCATGGGCGACTGCCGAGGGCAGAGGCATGGGGAGTGCAGGGGAGGGTAGAGGAGGGAGGGGAGTGGGGGGACAGCTATTAATATCGCCTCCCCAGCTGATTAGTGCTCCCATTAATTTGCATGCTGGGTCTAAATGGAGCAAGCAGAGCAAGGCTAATGAAGAGGTGCCGAGCGGAGCCGGGCTGCTGTGCCAGCCCGCCTGTGCCGTGCTCTCCAGCTTCAGCATTACCTCTGTGCACGCTGGGGGTCACGCCCGGGTCACCCATGGGTGTGGGTGTCCCCAGCACCCACCTCTGCCTCCCTGGGGTGGATGCATCCTGGAGGAGGGTGTGCACTGCTGCAGTTGCAGGCAGGCATGGGCTGCTGGAGCCCTAGTGGGGCAGGGGAGACCAAACTGCTGAGTGCTAGTGTAAAAAAGCAAGCTGCATGACGTCTGATTTCCGATGGTGATATTTACAGCTGTGCCTAAGGAGAGCAAACACTCCCTGCTCTCCAGGGCACAGGGCAGCCCTCGGGTGCAGGAGGAGGAGAAGGAGAGCCAGGAGCAGCGGGGCTGCCTTTCCAAAATCCTCCCTCCTCTTGTGCCATGTCCTCAATGTGTCCCATCCCAGGAGGGGGATGTCATGCCCTGCTGAGCATCGCCAGGTGCTTCCCACTGGAACAAGGAGGCCAGCTTGGTTGTGGCACACTGGGGCTCGCTGGTCACCAGCAGTGGGTCACTTTTTGGGAAGGAGAAGGATTTGTTCTTAAAGAAAGGAGGAAACCTTTCTTAACCTGGCCGTAATAATAGCCCTCTGGCTTTTGTGCTGTGCTGATGCTGTGCTTGAAAATGGTCCAATCCAGCTGACAGACTTTCATCACGAGATGCATATTTTCCGCTGAACTTCTGGGGAAAAGATAAACCAAAAAGAAATGCAAAAGGCAGGCCTGTTAGGAGCAGCAGCATATAATGAAATGTATCCCACTGAACTTGTGTGCACAGCAGTCTTGTGCCAATAACAGGAGAAAAAGAAACGGAGCCAAAAATGGAGTAGCCTGCTGCCTTTCCCTGGAGCCTGCTCTAGTAACTGCAAGCAAGGTTAGGGCATGGAACTCAAGATATTTATTTTTTAAACAAGAAGAGAGAAATAATGGAGGCTGTGTGCAGCCCACAGTCCTCACCGAGAGCCCGAACTTGTCCCATGCTAATTTTATACCTGAGCGTAGCCTGCTTCTTGTTGGGTATGGTTTACATTGAGCCTGTTGAGGAGGAGGACCAAAATGAGCCAACTCCTGGCTCGCTTGGGCCATTCCTCTGCATTTGCACCATACCGTAAACAGGAAGGGGCCTCGTGCATGGAGCCTGCCCAGGGTCATGCTCCCTGTGCCATGGGGGCTGTTGCCCTTGCCCTTGCAGGGGGCTGAGTTCTCTTTTCCCCTGGGCAGCCCTGGGCTGGGCTCTCCATGTTTCCTTCCCCCTGGCATCCCCTCCAGCTGGCACCAGGGGGCTCACAGCCCAAAGCTGGGATCATTTGGTCAAGGAGCCTATTAATCGCCACCCCCATTCCCGCTGTGCTTTGCTTCTAGGGACAGGAGATGCTCTCTATTATTTTTCCCATGGCGGTTGCCAGGGTTGTGGGAGGACGGATGACATCCCTACCCAGGTCATTCTCCCCTGCTCCCGTCTCCGTGCCCCAGGGGGGTAAATCCCTCCATGGCCCCCTGCCAGCCCGACATGCCCCCCAGAGGGAGCGACCGCGGGTGCCTCGCTCGGCCTGATTCCCTCTCTCTGCTCCTTTCAGATAATAGACAGCGAGAATGAAGCGCTGCTGGCGGCCCTCACTGAGACTTTGGATGATATTCAGGGAGCTGACGTGGGCCTGGCTGGCTTCCGAGCTCTGGAAGAGGGGGACACGCTCAACCATGCCTACACCTCGCCTGCCCCTTCCCCCAAACCCACCGCCCTGGTCTCGGGGGGGCCACCCCTGGCCCCCGAGGTTGATGAGCTGTCTCTAGTAAGAACCCACTTCCTACTGTTTAAGGTGGATTTGGATGAGCCCCTGATAAGCCGGCTGCATGGGTATGATAGGAAGCAAAGGTCTGAATTTTTTCATTCTAGGCTTAAAACTCTCTTTAACCGTCAATACCAAAGCATATACTTGTATTGTATACGTATACATGTTCTGCATCATTGCTGTCACCTCCATCGCCATCCTCACGGGAACGAGCTGCTTGCTGCTGTGTGTATATAAATATATATACCCAGGGGGCGGGCGCCACCCGCAATGGGGTGTCAGGGTGCTGGGGGCGGCTTTGGCAGGACCCACACACCTCCTTTTCTTGTGAGGTGAGTGTGGGGCTGCCTGGGGCTTTCTGTAGTGCATCCCAGCCCCAGCCCCAAACCCCAGGGCAGATGGCTGCTTCTGCCTGGCTCTGCCTCGGGTCCCCAGGACCGAGCTCCCCACTGCCCTTGCAGGAGGTTTGACCCCCCACCCATGCCCCCACGTGTGGCCTCCAGTCCCTATAGCCTTGGTGACCAGAGCATCCCTCTTGGTTCCCTGAGGTATAGGGGCTCCAGCCCCACTCCTGGTCCTGTCCCGTGCTAACCGGCAGCATTTGCTGCAACCCTCCGCTGTTCCCAGGAGGTCCCCTGGGGTGGGGGCACCCAGCCCACTCCCTCTGGGGGCTCATGGTTCCCCCCAGGCCCACCCTAGCCTTGCCCGGGATCTCCCCCAAAGCCGTGCTGTGGCGGGGAGGAGTGACATCCAGTGGTGAGAGCCTGCATTTCCACTGCCCCCAGCCCTGCGCACAGGTGGCTGTATATATATCACACACAATACGGATGTGTATATATAGGATGTATACGTTGCAGGGGGGGGGAAGGTGCTGGTTGCTTCCACCGACAAGAGCTGCACGCCCAAAGCTGCAGGAACCCCAGCTGATGTCTCCTGGCAGCCTCTGACTCAGGAACCCCCTGTTCCTATCACCCCTTAAAAACCCCACAGCCTGACCCAGGGGTCTCCAAACCCACGGGCCAGCACGGGGGGGCAGAGCCCCCGATCTATCTCCTCCGTGCAGCCCCTCCGCAGTCACCTCACCGTTGGGCCGTTGTCGCCTCCGGTTGATAATGTGACGGGTGGGACACAAAACGTAGTCCTTGCTGGCAGGGATATATATATATACATATATTTATTTTCCTGACCTAAAGATTGTTTGAGTAGAAGAGTTTTGCTAACCTTGCTGTCAGAACCGATTGTGCTGTGTGTAACCTAAGGAAAACCCCGCTCCGACCACCCCGAGGGACTTCAGGGGAGTCTTTGAACGAAGCGGGCTGGGGAAGATCCTCAGCCAGCCCTCGGCATGTCCCACCGGGACTTACATCTGCAAAACGCTTTGCAAGCTAATTAACGAAGGGAGGCCCCTTTCTGGATGTCGCAGCTGAATGAGCCTTGCAGGGCAACCCAAGCGAGCTGCCCACATAGTCATGCATAGAAACGTGAAGCCTGGCACCTAGGGACAGAGCTGATGGACGTTTGGACACCACGACAGCTCCCACGTGTCTGGTCGGAGTGGGGATTGCCCTGGGGAGCAAATTCCCCTGCTTCTGCCCCCGTCCCCACCACCCTTGCCCTCTGCAGGGTCCTGGGCAAGGGCGCTGAGTGCTGCCGAGCACTGACAGGTGTCTGCTCACAGCCACAGCATGAAACCCCTCGGTGCCCTTTCATTGCCCCCCCCCCCTCCGGTTTTTGAATCAGACGCTTAGCAATGGGCGCAGCCTGCAGCCCCTGGGGTGCGGGCTGCCACCAGCAGAGGTGCGGTGCTGTCACCGCAGTGCCGACGTGCTTTCTTGCCGCTTCTCGTTGCAGCTGAAGAAGTTGCTCCTCTCTCCATCGCACACGCCTCCCAGCTGCGAGGCTCAGAGAGACGGGAGCGCCCGGCGCCTGGGGACCCCTAAGTCCCGACCCTCGAGGCCCTGCACAAAGGTATTTTCAGACCTCTCCATTTCACTGGGTGCTGGTTTATGAAAGCTGCCCCCTCACCCCCCCTTACCCCGATGGTTTACACCCAAATGTGGGATCACTCGGCCTGGGGAGAGCTGCCTGTTGCACCGCAGAGCCTGATCTTAAGCTAAGATCCTGCATCTCAGCAGAAGTTGCCATCAAAGATTTTTCTACTTGGATAATAGTAATTGTGCAGTGCATTAGGCCAGGCAAATTAGATTGCCTGGGAACAGCTGCAAATCCTTCCTGGGGAGGAGGAGCTGCCTCCTGGCATGCCTGAGGGAAACCCGCTATCCCCAGCGGCTCCATTATCTCGGCTGGTTCCTTACCCTGGGTGGCTCTTTCCCCTCAGCACTGGGGCAAAGTAAGTGTGTAAGGGCAAAGCGGGGGGCTCACCATCTCCCCTCTCCTCTCCCAAGGTGGAAGCTCCCCGGGACCGGAGGGCGAGCATCCCGCAGGCACAGAGCCGCAGCTGCTCTGAGCTGCACCGGCACCTCACCTCAGTGCCCCCCTGTGCCAAGACCTCAGCCCCCCGCGCACCGGAGGAGTGCCCCAGCGGCCGCCACCACCCTGCTGCGGGCAACTGCACCCACCACGAGGATGACAGTGACTCCAGTGAGGACTCGCTGATCTCCGGTGACACGGTGACCTCCCCTTCCTCAGCGGAGGATGGCGCTGGCAGCCAGTTCTCCTGCAGTGGGGAGATGCACACAGTGGTGGAGCTCATCCGCTACATGCACACCTATTGCCTGCCGCCACGGAAGCTGCCTGCCCACGACACCACTGATGCCAAGTCCCAGCCCTGCAGCAGCCCCTTCAAGAGAGCCAAACCGGACTGTCCCCCACAGCCAGGACACCCTGGTGGTGCCGAGAGCCGGCCGGGCTGCGCCTGGCAGGCGGCTGGGGGTTGCAAGAAGCCCACAGCATCCTTCTCCATCCTGAAGGAGCTGCTGGCACGGGACCTGCTGTGTGATGTGAGCAAGCCCTACCGCCTGGGCAAGCCTGTGTATGCCTCCCTTGCCCGGCCGCCTGCTGCCAGCTGCCCTGCCATGCTGGTCCAGGATGGGGTGGACACTGCTGGGACCTGCAAATTCAGAGCGAATGTGGTGCCAGAGAAAGCAGAGCCAAGGCAGAGCCTCGGGGCCGAGGCGGAGGCTCCACGAGAACCCGTCAGTTTGGAGGAGGAGGCTGGGAAGCGCGTGGGCGCCCCAGCCATGTCCACAGGGAAGGCAGCTCGGCGGACAGAGAGTACCATTTACGCTGTCCGCCGGTCCAAGAGACTCAATCCCGAGCTGGGCCACTGGCTCTCCTTCCTCGACGAGCCGCCCCGCGAGCCCTCTGTGCCCCAGGAGGCCGCGGCCTCCAGGGAGCCCACGCTGTGCCCGTTGCTGGAGGCCTTCTCCGCTCAGGAGCCCGCAGCTGAAGTGGAGGTGGGCGGCACAGAGGAGGGAGATGGCGGGAGCGTGGCACCGCTGGCAGAGCCCCAGCCCCTCGTCCTGGCATCCCCAGGGGGCAGCAAGGTGGGCGAGGGTGCTGAGAGCCAGCGCTGTGCCCCCTGGCAGCAAGCAGGTGAGGGGGTGGGAGGTGTCCCCTGGGTGCCACCTGGCTGAGGGGTCCCATGCATGGGGAACTGGCGGCTGTTCTGGTTTTGGGGTGCTGTTCCAATCCACTCCCCCCATGCCTCCTGCCTCAGTTTCCCCATCCTTATAGCATGAGGAGGCAGACAGTGTAACCCAGCAGAGACTGGGCTGCCCCCTCCCTCAGGGCTCTCCCTGTGCCTGCACACTGGGGTTCAGCTATACCTGTGCCCCAGAAGTGCAGCTGCCATCAGCCTGTCACTGCCAGCACTCTGTGCATGCGAGCAGCTCCAACATGCCATCCCTCCACTTGTGTGGCTGCTGCCACCTCACCGGCAGTGTCCCCAGCCCCGGCTCCTGCTGTCCCCTGCCTGGCCCGTGGGCGCTGGAGGGAGCCCAGCTCCTCTGTAACCCTGCTTCTCCCTGCCTTTCAGAAACACCCCGGTGTCTCACGCTGTCCTTGGCGCAAACGTAAGTGCACATGGGATTTGTGTGGGCTAAATTAATTGTGCTGGGGCTGGAAAGCCACCTTGTGTACTTTGCTCACAGGTGCAAGGTGCTGGGAGAGCTCCAGGCTCTCGGCAATGGTTCGTGCCGGGGTGGACGTGCCTTGGGGACCTGACTGCAGCTTGTCCCTGCTGCAGTGGTGGCAAGGGCATGCTGCTCACCCCCGTCTCTGTCAGGCAGTAGGTGTGCTGGGAGGGTTCATTTGTAGGCAGCATTTTTATCAGCCTCCTTTTTTTTTTTTTTTTTTTTTGATTTTCTGTGTTCACCTACACACCTTCCCTCTCCTTATTTTGTGCTGTTCAGTGACCCGACATTTGGGAAGAGAAACTTTGAGCCAATGCTGACCGTGGAGCTGTGTGGGACAGCAGGTAGGATGGGCTTTTAATGTTCTCACTTCTTCCTGGGATGGGAAATCCTGAAGCCACTGCTTCATCCCGTGGTGCAGGAACACATTCTCTGTGCACTGGCTCCATGCTGGAGCACCATGAGCAGCTCGTGGGCTGTGTTGTGGGCACTGGGGAAAGCGTTTGGGAGTGGGGAGGCTGTTTGGAGGGGCTGCTGCTTGGAGGGAGACCAGGAGGGAAGGGAGAATTAACGGGTCCCCTTGGGGATGAGGCATCCTTCTTTTTCCCCAAAGTGCCAGTGGGTGGATAGGGTGGCGGAGGCTGAGCAGCCTCCCTGCCTCGCAGTGTTGGTGCAGCTCAGGCATTGGGATAGGATGAAGTGTGATGGAGGGCAGAGCTGACTCCTGTTGTTTGTTCACTTGGGTTTCAGGTCTTACGCCGCCCACCACTCCGCCATACAAGCCCGCCGAGGAGGACCTGTACAAGCCAGACATCCCCCAGGAGGCAGGCAAAGAGGACAGCATGGCCCCCAGCCCTGGGGCCGGGAGCACAGGGGACACAGGAGCCTCCCAGAAAGCCCCAAAGAAGCACCCCGAGAGGACAGAGCTCTTGGCCCATCTGAGCCGTGCTGCTGAGCAGCCGGGCATGCTCAAGCGGCCCTTCTCGTGCTCCTTTGGGGACCACGACTACTGCCAGGTGTTGAAGCCGGAGGCCACCCTGCAGAGGAAGGTGCTCAAGTCCTGGGAGCCCCTGGGCCAGACGGAGATGGAGCACAAGAGGAGGGTCCCTGACGCACACTACCAGGGGCTGGACCTCATCGGCAAGGAGGCGGGTGGCGAGATGGTGTGGAAGGACGGCGTCAAGCAGCTGCGAGACCAGGAGATCCGAGCCAGCTTAACGAAGCACTTTGGCTTCCTGGACAGTGCTCTCGATAGCGAGGACGTGGTCTTCTGCAAGACCCCCGAGTACGACACTGTCTTTGACGACAGCTGCAGCGAGAGCGGCTCCCCAGTGGAGGAGGATGAGGAGGAAGACGAGGAGGAGGAAGAGCACTGCGACAGCCCATTGGACGCCAAGCTGTGCCTGCGGAGAACCCCCCTTTCCAGGACCAGTTTGCATTACTGTTCCCGGAGCAGGTCCAGCTCGGGGTCTTCGTGCTGCCGGTCCCGATCCCCCACCAGCAGACGCACCTTCAGGTATGGGTGGGCAGCAGAGGGGCTGGCAGCTCTGGGGGCACACACTCTTGTAGAAACCTGCTTTTGGCCACTGCTGGGGACAGTCCTGGGCTAGATGGGCCCTTGGCCAGGCCTGGCATGGTGGCTGTCCCCTCCCTCACTGCTGCGGGGAGGTGGTGTGTGAGCCTGGGTGGACCCCGCTCCCAGCTCTGTCCAAAGGCACTGCATGTCAGCACTGGCTCTCTCTGGTCTGAGTATAAACATGCTAACTAATTAAAGAAAATCCATTGAAATAATTAGTACTACAGCAGCAGCTGCCAAAAACATCAGCCACAGCCAGAGAAAGCAGCATCTGGGGAAGTACCTGTGGGTTTCCATCACGCTGGGAGCAACTGGCAAGGGCTGGAGCCATTCGTCGGAAGGGCACACACTGGTTAGGGACTGCTGGCATCAAGGAATGGGCTTTCCAGTGTCGTAGCAGGTGCAAGAGAGGCGGCGTGGCCCAGAGAAGCTCGAAGCTCTTTGGATGACCCCATCTCCCCTTTGCTGCCAATATTTGTCAGGCACCTGCCTGCCTCTGCAGAAACCTGCTGCCTCACCTCCCTTATGATGGCTGAAGTGTTCCCTGCAGGCTCCCCTTCTGGGGCTGACCTTGTCTCTCATGCTCCGCAGGTGTGAGAACGGCGAGCAGTGTCAAGGTGGCAGCAGGAGCCGGAGCCAGCTGGAGAAGAAACGGGAAAAGGCCATCGTAAGTGAGCAGGGAGCAGCGCCGGCCCCGGGGGCAGCGGCCACTCCCTCCTGCTGGCACCCGCGTGCGCGCTGGGACAAAGTAACCCACAGCCCTCAGTAGTGCCCTGCTCCATAAAAGCAGCAGTGGAGCATTAGCCCTGGCTTCAGCATCCATTGCTGTGAGGCCAGTGTTAAACAGGGACATGACTGTGGAAGAGAGCAAAGCTAAAGCAAAGCAGAAGCGATCGGCAATTGGCAATACACAGAGTCTTTGGCACAGAAACGCCCGGCGCATCCCATGTCGGTCTCTGCTGTGGAGCTGGCAGCAGGGGCGGCAAGCTGGGGAATCCCTGGGGCTGCGCAGCCACCAGCACTGCTGTAGGGGCAGCATGGGTGCGGCGTGTGTGGTGGCATGGGGCTGCGTGTGCAGGGAAATAGCTCCTCTCCACTGCTGTGCGCACACATGCAGGCTCATGTCTGCCCATCTGGCATTTTTCTCCTGCAGCACAGTCGAATTTTTCCTCCATAAGTTCTCAGGAATGTTTCCTGGTGACTTCACTGGGATAAGGTACAAAGGATGCAGGGACGCAGGAGGCATTGACAAGGGAGGAAGGGGCATGTGGCTGCTATAGCTTGGCCGTGACAGCAGCGGGCTGGGGGCCAGGCTGCGCTGCGCAGCCAGGACAGAGGGCTCCTGAGCACCCCATGTGTCCAGCACCCATGGGCAGTGCTGGAGGCGCGGGTCGGGAGCCTGAGACCTCTCGCTTGGTGCTGGCAGGGGGAAGGCCGGGTGGTGTACGTCAGGAACCTCTCCAGCAACATGAGCTCCAGCGAGCTGAAGAAACGCTTTGAGGTGTTTGGTGAGATCGTGGAGTGCCAGGTCCTGTCCAGGACTAACAGGTGGGTGGTGAGGTGCTGGGCTCGTGGGGCGCGTGGTCACCTCTGCCTCAACTCTAGGAGTGACAGTGACAGGGCAGTGCCGGGGGGGGGTGAAACCTACACCGCCCCAGCCCACCCCATGGGTGCAGGGGTGGGCGGCAGGATGGTGGCAGGGCACAGGGCAGAGCTGTGTGAGCAGGGTTGTGGAGCCCGGTGCATCTCTGCTTCTTTCTTTGGTTGCTCAGGGGGGATAAATACGGCTTTATCACCTACCGGTATTCAGAGCACGCCGCCTTATCTCTGAAGAACGGCACCTCGCTAAGGAAGAGGAACGAGCCTTCCTTCCAGCTCAGCTCTGGTGGCCTCGGACACTTCTTCTGGACCAGATACACTGACTTGGGTAAGAAGGCTTCCTTGGAAGCGTCCTGTTTATCAGCACGGCACAGTAATGGCACGCTGCATTTCTGAACCCTCATCATGCGAGGATCCAAAAGCTATTTGCAGCCTGCAGCAGAAGCCCACTTGCTCCGTATGGCTCATACAGCTGCTCCCAGCCCAGCTGAATGGCTTTGGGCACTGGGGGGAGAGAAGCAAAGCAGCTTGCCTGAGGACCTGGAGTGTGTTGGCTGTGAAGTGTAGCATCCCACCCCAGAGCCGCTGGGTTTCAGCGGATGCACAGCCCATCGTTTCCCAGCTGCATTTCTGCACGGTGCTGGATGCTTTCCAGCTGAGAACTCCCTTCCCCATCATTAGAAAAAGTGGTCAACAACAGCTCATTAGCCCAGGAGGTGATCTGGGTTGTTTGCTGCTCCACAGGACAGATTCCCCAGCATTGCATGTGTACTTTTCATCCAAAATGAAGACATTGAGATGTGCTGCAGTTACATTAACTCTGTTGGTGCCACATGGATTTCTGCTAGCACACACTCTGCTCTCCACAGGTCTGCCTCGCTAACTCAGCCAGGGCTCACTCAACCTTGCCTCTCAGCCTTCGCTAATGGACCGGAGTGAAACCCTATGCTGGTCTTGAAAGAGAAATGTGATAGGGGCGTCACTTGGCCCTCATCACTGTGATCCTCAGGGGTTTCATGAACACCATGCTTTCAGTTTTGCATCCTCTGCAGGCGGCGAAGTGGTTCTGTTTTCCCACTTGATACATAAGATAAGGCAGCCCACTTCATGCCCAGAAAATAAAGCCCTAAGTCTTGATTTACCTCTAGGTGCTCAGTCTGACACAAGTACTGCCTGGTCTCTTAGCACCTGACAGTATTTAATGTGCACAGAGCAGCGCTCTCTCTGACTTTGGCTGTGGGTGCAAATGCTCATTATTAATGTAATAAGCTAGGATCTGCCATTCTGGGCTCTGAGGAGGTAAGAACCAGCAAGCACCCTGTGACGAAAATGTCAGTTGTGCGGCACTGTGGGGAGGGCAGAGCTGAAGGGGAACTCCCAGCTCCTCACCCCCTGGTTTCTGTGAGAAAGCAGTTGCCCCTGACTACACGGCATGGTTTGTTCCTAAATCCTGCTTGCCCTGTGCACAGGTTGAGACAGAGAGCCCATAGGAAGAAGTAAAATGCAGCCATGCCATTAACAGCTCTATCAAAAATATACACACAAAGGGGTTAAGCTGCTGTTCAATTAGGCGGTCTTATTTCTGGCATTTGCTAGATTTCACAGGCTTTGTGATGGCACTCTTTGTTCAGCTTCTGATGCAAGAGCTGGGGAGCTCTGCAGGCAGACGCCCACACTTGCCACGACCTGGCTGCTCACGTGGGAAGTGCTGTGTTTCAGCGGCTCAGAATTCACCTGGGTCTTGCAATTTTTATGAACGTGGGAGCGGGCGTCTCTGCCCTCTAACCTGAGCGGTGAGAGTCCCTCTGCCAAACAGCAGTTTGCTCCTTTTCAATGGGGAGAAACAGCATGTTTTTCCATTTTATATTGTTTTTGGACATGGGACAACATCGGTGCCTTCCCAGGAGGAGGCCAGGGCAGACACCTAGCTCGGGGCATACTCGGCAAAGCCATCATCTGCAAGCACTGCCAGGGCGGCCGGGGCTTTGTGACGCCATGCACGGGCATGGGGAGCACACAGTGCCCCTCGGTGCCCCTGCCCACCTCCTGCCGTCCCTCACCCCACTGTCCTGTGTCCCTGCTGTCCCCAGATTGCAGCGCGGAGGAGTCCTCCCCAGCACCGGTGAAAAGCAAGTACGAGGCCATGGATTTTGACAGCTTGCTGCAGGAGGCCCAGCTCAGCTTGCATCGGTAACAGCCTTAACCCTGGAGGAATACCTCAATACCTCAGTCAAGGCACTTCCAATATGTTTACGTTTTCAAAGAAATTATTCAGTCTATGACAAGCGAGAGAGAGCGAGAGAGCGAGAGCACGCACGCGCGAGAGAAAGACTGCTGTCCCTTTCAATTGATGTTTACATTGAACAAAGCTGCTTCTGTCTGTGAGTCCCCATGGTGTTGATGTCTCACTGCCACACATTAGTCTCCCCGCTTCTGACTGGTTGTTTTAGGGTGAGCCTAGGAGCCCCCGGCCCCCTCCCCACCCCAGCCCTGACCCCGTGCTCCCACCGTGGAGTTGCAGCTGTGTTCACCATAACATTTTTTGTCCGTAGTGTGTGATGATGAAATTGTTAATTGTGAATAGAATCAGGATTATAAACTAATTTTTAATAGAAGAGGAAGAAAAAAAAAGTATATACTTAAAAAAAATGTATTTATGGCTCAGATGTACTGTAATTCAGATTTATTGTACGCTTCCTTGATTTTTAACTATGCACTGTAATGAGGCACTTGCCACTGAGCAAATGGGGGGTCAGAGCAGAGTCACAGAGCCAGCGTTTGGCTGCAGAAGCACCAGCCTCCCCGGCAGTGCGCGGGGCTCCCCCACTGCTGCCAAAGCCATTTTCCTCATCGGGGGGCGAGTCCCCGGCACCCAGCTGCCAAGTGGGCCAGGTCAGAGGCCCGTGGGCTGCTCCTGCCGTGGCAGCTCACAGACATGAGGCAAAGGGGTGGTGGAAGGAGGCAGCGTTGAACCGCTGCTGGGCGGCCTGCAGCCCTGCTGCCTGCCAGCCGTCATTGCTGTGGCCCTGTGCCGGCAGGCCTGGGGCACCCGCATAGGGAGCAGGGCGTGAGGATCCTTCTCGTCTCTGCCCGTCCTCTGGCCGGTGTCTGATAAGCCATATGCTCACCCAGCACCCTGTTGGCAACTTGGACCTGTGCCACCCCGCCGGCACGGCACTCTCTCTGCTGTCGTCTCTGCCCCCTTGGCCCGGCTCATGCCCATCAGTGTGAAGGAAGCGTCACGGCTTTGCTGTGTGTTTGCGGCTCCCGGCTGGCCTGCTGCCGCTCGTGCCGTCCCCCCCGCCTCTCGCCGGGGCCCTCAGGCCTCCTGGCAGTGCTGGATGTAAGGCATGCTCAAGCAGCATCCCTGCCAAATTTGCTTGCAAGCTTGCCCCCCGCCTCTGGGAGAGGTGGGAGGGGGAGAGCCCCCACCCCGGTTGGAGGAGCCCCAGCCAAGAGCAGGCCAGACCACCATTTCCCAGAGGGAAAGGAAATCTTGCCAGTTCCTCAAGCCATCTCCATTGTCTCCATTTACTTCCCAGACACAGAGACCACTAGGGATTCAGCCATCCTATGTAGATAGAATATTATAGCCTTAACTCTGCCAATAGATAGATTAGAGTCTTCTGGGGTCTCCCCTGTACGTGACTTAGGGTTTTCTCATTTCCTCCATGTGGACACTACTTCATCCTGCAGGGATTATGACCAAAGCCTCCGAAATTGCGTGAGGTTCAGTTCCATGAACCCACACCCTGCTGACACAGCCCTTGGCTCCATGGGTGCGTTTGCACCCCTGACAGCCCACGCTGATCCCTCGCAGGAGAAGGGGTGCGAGCAGCGGTACCAGCACCATTAGCCGGTTATTTCACGCTACTCTTGTGGAACCTGCGGTTCTGACAGCAATCGGCAAGGCAGTGGGACAGCCCCGGTGGGTTGAACGGCGGCTCCGAAATCTGCTGCCGGTGCCAGTTGCTGTCCTTGCGCCACTTTGGTCTCAGCCCAGAGCAGCAGCAAGGGTCACTGTCTCTCCTGCCACAGGCTCTCCCCACCTCCACCCCGACTTAGCATACACGAGTAACCCTGGCTGAGACTGAGCATCTGCTATTGGCAATTGCCTCATTGTAGCTTTGCCTTTTTCTGTCCTAGTATTTCCTCACAACAATGATGTTTACATGTGATTGCTATAGAGCTTATGTAGAATGTATATAGCGACACATTTAGGGTGGGTAGTACTGTCCTGTGCTGTGCTGATGTTTTTCAGAAAACGATCAAACAAAAAAAAAGCAAAAAAAAAAAAAGCCAAGTGGAATTCTTCCATCTCCTTGCTGGAGGATGCATCAAGCGTGGTGGAGGGGAAGGGGCAAGTGCAGCAGGGGCTGCCTGGGCAGGGGCCATGAGGAGCCCTCTCCTGAGGCAGCCCTCAGGCACTTCGCTAGCGTTGGTTTCTGTGTACCCAATATGAAATTGGACGTTGCTTTCCTGTGGATTCCCATGCCAGCCAGCAGCCCGCCACCATCGCGGAGCTCCTTCACAGTGGGTACAGCACTCCCGAGCAGGGAGGTCTCATAATGCACAGAGCCAATCAGTACTGCAGTCTTAGGATAGGAAGAGATGCAATAAGTGGTCTTCGTGTTGCCTGAAGCCTATAAGCGGATTTTTGTTGTTGTTTGGGGTTTTCCTTTTTTTCCCCTCCTTTAAATTTCAACGGCTCTTTTTCCCTCCTCCCTTGAGAAATGTCTCCTGCACTGATGCAATACGCACAGAGGTGCTCAGGATGTGCCACACGCGGCCCCAGCACCCTCCCCATGGCCACCCATGCAGCAGCAGCAGCAGCAGCAGAGCCCTGGGGGGCACGCTGCCCATCCCCACAGCTCCCCCTGCCTTTAGGACCCGGCGAGTGCCGAGGGCATATTTCAGCGTAAAGAAGCACAGGTGTGACTGCCTGCAGGGTCCAGAATCACTCGCACTGGGTTAGTGGTTAAAAGTAAGTTCCCACTTGATTTTTATTTTTATTTTTTTTTTGTGGAAAGTTTTTGTTAGCTTGCAGTGCTCTAGGGGATAGGGGGGGCTGGGCAGGGGTAGGTGAGAGCCCCCCCAGGCCAGCACCCCTCGCCGCTGGGGCTCAGCCCTGCCCATGGGTAGGGGCCCCAATCCAAGAGGAACTGGGAGCAAAAGGGTATATTATGGTAGGCAATAAGTACGGAGGAGATTTATTTTTTTTAAAAAAGTATATAACTATAGAATGTCCCCCAATAGTTGCCTGTAAGCACTGCAGGGAAATGCTAAATGTGAAGAGTCTGGTGATAAAATGCCCATTCGCTTTTTTTGCACAGAGTTGCCCCATAAAATCTCATTGTTCATGGTGGGATACCAGGTTTCCTGGCTGGAATCCAGCAGACTCCTGGGGCTCCGAAGGAAAGGAGCATATGTTTCTGAATGTCTGGGCTGAATGCAGAGGACAATCCCGGGTGTTTGTTTCAATGCTGCCCCAAAGGAAAGGTTTATCCCGACGCCTACCCAGTGCAGCTTGCTGGGCTGCACTGCACGTCTTCCCTATGGAAACAGCAGCTCAGCCACCACGTTACAGTCCTAGTGTCTGGTTTCAGCACAGGTCCATGTGAAGGAGCATTACAGACCAGCACTTTTTTTTTCTTTTATTTTTTCTTGTATTTTTCTTTCTTTTTGGAGTTATGCTGAACACTGAGCTACGTCATTGTTCATAGGGAGCCCTGAAACCCTTTCTGTTCTATCTTAGCCCGTCCCTGACAATCAATAGAGAACCAAACGCAGCCTTCGGGCCTCATTCCTCATCCCTCCTCGAGCCGCAGCCAGGGACAGCGCTGGCTGGCATGGCCAGAGCATTACTGAGCAGAGCCAAACCCAGCGCACAATGACAGGGCAGGGAGTGTGTGTATGCATGTGAGAGAAAGAAAGGTTAAACTGATGCATTTCTTGAGAAAGGTGCAAGAATTTCACCTAAAAAGGGGCACATCTGCTTTGTTATTTATAATAAAAGCTAAACTCTTTTTTTTTTTCTTTTTTTTTTTTTTTAATAAAAGGACACTGCTAATAATTACTAGGGGCCAATTCTGCCTCCTTCCTCACACTGAGTAAGTACTACAAACTCTGTGATTTTCTACATGCAGGGTAAACAAAAGTGGCAGAATTGATCCCTCTGCAATTAAGAATCTAGTTTTTAGTATGATTTTTTTTTTAATTGCTAGCGGTTTTTCCCTGGTTCTTTTCCATTGTGTCCTTATTTATGTAATATACTTTAATCTTAAAAGATGGCATGAATTCTTATGCCTTTCCTTTATTATTATTGTTATTATTTTTAAAAAGAGATTTATTTCTAGTGTGATTTAACTGTCTACCTTCTAAAACGAGAGAACATTTTCTTGTATTTTTACATTGTCAGATTCTATAGTTTCATAGATAATTTAACCAAATCGCTCAATGTATTATCTATATCTGTTCGGTGGGTATAAAAGTTCTATTTTAAATTGTGTAAATACTTCAGAACTGGTTTCTTTTTCCAGACTCCCCTGCAGTGGAGTTACTTGTTTACATCACAAAGACTGTAGAATCTCTACGCTCATGTACTGTAAATAGTGAAGTGATCTGCCTACAAATAAACAATAACATATATACTATAAACTGGGAGAAAAAAAAAGAAAAAAGAGAGCAAGTCTGTGCTGCTGGTGCTTTGGATACTGGTGCAAACCTGCTCTGGAGGAGGCATTTCACACTGCACAAAGCACTCATGGCCGGCTGGCAGCGGGATGTCGGGGTGCAGCGCGGCACACAGTGCACTGGCCACAGGGTCGTGGTCTCTGCATGAGTGTTTTGCTAAGGCTGGGCCAGTGCCAGGACAGATGAAAAGCCAA
Organism: Stictonetta naevosa; assembly: GCA_011074415.1. Taxonomy (NCBI): domain Eukaryota; kingdom Metazoa; phylum Chordata; class Aves; order Anseriformes; family Anatidae; genus Stictonetta; species Stictonetta naevosa. The sequence goes on from CM021709.1 coordinate 190,363, forward strand.
GGGGCTGATGGACAGCTGCAGCTGGGTGCACGGGTTGGGGCTGGAGGAGGCCCAGGATGGGTGAGGAGGGGGCGCGGGAAGGACCCACCGGTGGTCAGCGCTTGTCCTGACCCTGGCGCTCCTGGGGACCAAGGGCTGGTGCTGTTTGTTCTGTATTATCTTGCAAGCAGTCCTAAGGGCTGTGGGGAGCTGGTCGTGAATACATAGCTAAATCCACACCGCAGCTCTGTTAGTCCAACAATTAGTTTCATCCATTTGAAAAAAAGAAACCAAAAGCCACAATACCAGGGCTGTTCATCATTTGGGCATAACTTTCTGATAAAACAACTTCTTTTCACAATCCTGGGCGCTGCTCTGGTTGTAGCTTGCATGCTTGCTCACCCTGGATAAACAGAAGGGGCCTTATCTCCTGAACCAGGCTCAGCATGCCTTGTGGGAGGAGAAAAGAAGTCAAGAGCTGGCTTTTGGGCACAGGGATAACTGCTGCTGCTGCCCTTGGCTGGCCAGCAGCGTGGGCAACGAGGGCAGCATGGCTGTGCCCCCACCTGCAGGCAGAGCTGCACTGGGTGAGATGACGTCTGCCCCTTGGTCCGAGAGGGAGCATCTTCAGCATCTTCTAAATGCCTGACCTTCAACAGCATCCCCCTCATGGGGGTCTGTTGGCTCCATGCCAGCACCTGGAAGATACCCATGTGATGGAGCAAATGCATGGTTTGAAGCTGGTTGGTCTTGGAAGTGCCAAGGGCAAGGGACACGCAAATGCAGGGACTGGTAGCCAGGTGCTCACACCTGAAGCGGAGGAGTGCAGGGATTGCCGTTAGCGGGAAAATAGCAGCTCAGTGAGAAGCGCAGAGAGCAGCCCCTTCAGCCACCCAGGATGAAGGTGGGGAGGGAAGAAACATTGCTGGAGGCTTCACAGTGCTGCCACGCTGCTGGCTAAGCAGGGCAGCTCCGCCGTGCTGCCCTGTGCCAGCAGCCTCTGCCTTGGGCCGAGCTTTGCAGGTACAATTGCCCCCTGGTCTCAAAGCACTGGGCCTGGGGTGCTGGGAAACACCACTGCTGCTGACTGGGATTCATTTCACTGTCTGACTGGCTGTCCTGGGCTGCCCTTTTAGTTTCAGCATCCATCTGTGCCTCAGGCAGCAGCATGTGGGCTCTGCAGGGCTGGCTGGGCTGGGACAGGGCTATCCCAGCCGTGGAGCCCAGCACAGGGCTGCCACCGGCTCAGAGCTCCCCGGCGGGGAATTCAGCGCCAGCACTGCCTGAGGTCCTGGGCAGGAGCTCTGGAGGCTTCATGTAATGTAACATGCATTCACCCACTCCCAGCATTTCTCCATCCTAGCTCACTGGCCAGGTCTGGCAGGTGCCTTTGCAGGGAGGAGTGGGGAAGGGTTTGGTGTCTGCCTCCTGCCAGCTCGTGGACGTCTGCCCGCTCACCCAGCAGCAGTGACCTCTCTGCCTGGCTTTTCCTGCAGCTGCAGGCACTTCCTCCCAGCTTGCTGTTGCTCTCCCTGCCCAGCTTTGCTCTCTCCACACAGCTCCTGCCTTCTGTGCTCACTGTACATCTTTAGGGGATGGTGCAGAGCTTACTCTAGGTGCTGCCAGTTTTGGGTCCTACAATCTCTGTTCCCTCTTTCTCTCCTTGTCAGCCCTTGGATACATTTTATTTTTCCATACACAGTCTGTACTTTGTATCTCCAAGTACCTCTCAGACTCGGATTTCTCGTGTCTCTCAGCAGCCTCCAGCAGGTAAGAAGACACCATTCCCCAACAGATCCCCCTCCTCAAATCCCCACCCCACTGCCGAGACAGAGCGAGGGTGTCTTGCTCCCTTCATCTGCAGGCTCTGGCTGCCTGCATTGCACAGGGGGCTGCACTTGGCAGGGGCTGAGCAGCCCTTTGCAAGCGTTGCAGCAGGAACAGACACTGTGAGCTGGTACAAACCCAGGAACCCAGCCTTGAGAAAACGAGGGACTTTGTGAAGAGCTGCAGGGGTGCAGCGTTTCAAGCTGGGACATTAAAAAACTAATCAGGCCTTCCCCTGTCAGCAGCAAACTCCCCACAAAGGTGTGGGCTGCAGGTGCAGGAGGAGGCTTCCTACAAAATGGTGGGATAAGGCATTGCAGCACCAAAACACCCTGTGCAAAAGCATTTCTCCGGCAGCCAGCCTGGCTCAGGTTTCCACACATGGCTGATCTGGGAGACAGGCAAGAAACACGGGCCTGGACTGTCATTGCGATGGCCAAAGGGAACAGAGTCCAAAGGGAAGAACTTAAAAGGCTGTTTGGCTGAGGCAGCACACCATTATGCCATGCAGGCTGCCTGCAAATGGCTCAGGAGATAGCAGCAGATTACTTACAGTGGTCATTATCTGCAGCTTCCAGCACCTTCTGGCTATCCAAACTCCTGAAGGAAACTAAGGAGATTAATTCTGTCTTCAATGAAAGGATTAATAACTTTCATTAATCAAGGGTAATTCTTTACTGAAGCCAGCACACCCAGCAGCGCGCACAGCAGCGTGCTGTGGGGCAGCCCCAACTTGTTTCAGCCTGCCGGGTGCAGTGAGAAACCCACAATGGCCACAAAACACCCACGGGCTCCTGCAGGGGGCAAGCCCTAATGCAGCACTCCTGGGCTCCACACAGAGAAGGACCAGGTCTTTTGGTTTGGGATGCATGCAGCAATCTAGCAGTCAGCTGGTGCCATAGGTACAAAGGTCAGCATTTGCAAATGCAAGTTCAGCCACGCTGGAGGCGAAAGGCAACAGAAGGCAGCAGTTTTCTGCATTTTCAGGGAAGCAGACAGCAAGGCCAGGTGAGTGCTGAATGCAGTGTTTGTCGTGTCTGACACAGCTGGGGAAAAGCGATCAGCAGTACTGCAGAGTGAAACCCCAGACCCCATGGAGGAAAGAAAAATAATAATAATGGACACACAGTCCTTGGCAATGAAAAAAAAACATCACTTGGAGAGAATAGAAAATCTCTGAAGCATTCAGTGGGCCAAGGTCATAAGAAAGCATTAGGAAGCAGGCAATGGGCAGCAAGCTAATAAGGAGCTTGTCCTCTATGATCTGGAGGGAACAGCTGTGTCCCTCCCCAGAAGGTGCAGCGAGTCAGACAGGACCAAGAAGTGAATATCATCAGGAAGAGGTTTATAAGATAAATTATTGAAAAATAACTAAAATAACTTTCTCCTCAGGGCATTTAATCAAGCATAAAACCATTGCCTGGGTACCGGCTCAGAAGTCTTTGTTAAAGCAATATATCTTTAGCAAGCCCTCAGGAATCCAGGAGCAGCCGAGAGCAGCCCACTATCACCAGCCTTTGCAGGCATCTCGGACACTAAGGGCTCTGCCAGAAGGGTCTCACAGGGACAGCTTTTGCTAGGACACTATTACTGACAGTAGGATTTGTGCCAAAGCTTCTCAGAAGACAGGAAGAGGAGAGCCTTGAATTTTTTAGTCCAGCTTATGAGCTACATGGAGAAACAGGACTAGGGAAAGAGGAAGGCAAAACATGTGACAGAAGGGACATCTCTGCAGATATATAAATCAAACTAAATAAAAGCAGATGGAACAAAGTGCTAACATAATTTTCAGCTTCACAGTAGAGCTGGTTGGAAAGTCACTTTTTCTCCTAACCTTAATTTTACTCGAAGTTACAGCAAGACAAGGCATCATAGGCCATTACAGATTTTTAAAGCAGGGACTGAATCTAGCTGTTCCTTCACATTTGCTGCTTCATTCCCTGTGACATTTCGTCCTCTGCAATCTATTTCTTACCCATCTCCACTTTAAGAGAAATCCTGAAGTAGAGAACTCCCAAAGTAGAGAAATCCCCTGTTTCTCCACCCTCTGTACACATTCTATTCTCCCTCTCCTTGCATCCGCTCAGGGCTTTGAGCACACCTGTAGGAGCGGAGCAGAAGCTCAGCCCCAGGCATTGCCGCCTGGCAGAAGAGAGAGCACAAGGAGAGAAGCAGCTCTCAGAACAGTAAAAATAAGGTGCCTCCATCCTCCTCTCTCCCCTGCTCCTGAAGTGAGGGAGTTGAAGGGTGTCCTTCCCTTCTGTTTCCAGGAGGAACTAACACCTAAGATGTAACCACTCGAGTGGGGAAGGGCAGGAGCAGCTCCTCTCACGGCCACCTGCAGAGGGTCTGGGCTGGGGTCACCCACCTGGATGAAGTGCAGATGGAGACAGTTTGCCTACATTTTTTTCTTCCTGTCCCTCTGTACTCAAATAGAGGGAAGGTAAGGACCTGCTGGAGCTGGAAAAAGTGGATGCAGGGCTAGGCTTTAAGGATGGAGGATCTCCAGATGTTATCTCAAGGAACTTCTACAAGAGGACTAGCAGAAAGTAAAGTTAAATGAGGTACAGATAGAAAGCTCCATTTCTTAGCTGCTGCTCCCCCAATTTAAGCAGGGGTTGACTATTTGCTGTGCTTTGCTTGCAGCAGCCAACTCCCGGTACTGAAGCTGTTGCGCAGGAGGGATGGGAAACCCCTGGCAGCTTTTTGGGGAAACAAGATGCAAGCGCAGGCTGGGCAGCATGTTCAAAGGGGTCATGCAAGCTGCTAGGGTGCAGGAGGATTTCCTTGCAAGGAGGAGGTGGTGACAGCTTCCTGCCTCTGGGCGGTTATACGAAACTGGCCTCCCAGGGTTGCTTTTGCCACCAGTCCCCTCCCTCTGGCACTCAGCCCTTGCTCGGTTTCCACGCCTATTTTTTCAGATGCCATGGCAGAGCTGCACGTAGTGAGCGCTCTGCAGGAAGAGCTGACCTGCCCCATCTGCCTAGGCATTTATAGGAGCCCTGTGTCCCTCGCCTGCGGCCACAGCTTCTGCAAGGAGTGCATCCAGGAGGCACTTCGGTGTTGCCCACACAGCCTCTTCAGCTGCCCGCTGTGCAACACCCAGGCAGTTCCCCCTACGGAGCTGCAGACCAACATCCAGCTCTGCAACGTAGTACAGAAGTTTTTGGATACCTGTGGGCAAGACAGTCCTCATGGAGAGGAAGAAAAACATCAAGTGCAATGTGAAGAGATGGAAGAAAGTTCAGGCCAGCAAAATGAGGAGGTCCTGTGTGATTTCTGCCTTGAGAAGCCCCAGCCAGCAGTGAAGACCTGCCTAAGCTGCGAGATGTCCCTGTGCCAAGCCCACCTGGACAAGCACAGCACAAAGGCTTCCCTGAAAGACCATGTCCTGCTGGAGCCCTGTGATGCTGATGTTTTTGCAGAGAGGAGATGTCCCCAGCATGGCAAGCTGCTGGAGTGCTACTGCGTGACAGACTCAGTCTGCATCTGTGCGCTGTGCTGTGTCACCAGCTCCCACAAGAGCCACAAGATCATCAGTGTGGAAGAGGCTTTTGGCCAAGCGCAGGTAAGAGGCTGCCAGGACAGCTCCTGGACAGGGGGTGCTCAAACCATTTTGTCTGTGGCATGGAGAGCTGCCTGCAGCACAGGGATGAAACATCCTGAGCTTCAGGTGCGCAGGCTCAGGTTGGGGCAAAGCCCCCCTCTTGGGATATCTGGCTTTTAGCCACGGGTCTGGTTTTGCCTCAGACTGACTCTGGGCTTGCCTCTTGGGATGTAAAACAAGAGGATATAACCCCTTTCTTCCCATTCTGAGGAGCCAGACTGGTGGGAATGAGTGCTTGTGGCTTTGCTTTTAGTTCTTGTTTCACTTTCAAACAGGAAAATCATCCTGCGCTGCATTTGTGCAACAGAAATTAATGGTGGAGTAACAGAAAGGAAGCAGCCGCCAATAAAAGTAGCTTTCTATGTGTCTATCACACATGAACACATTTGTTTTGAAAATATCTTTCCCACACTCAGAATCATGTGTAAGGGACAATCTTCCAGTAAAAGATTTCTGCGTTGGTTTGTGTTGAGAGCTTGCAATGAACAAACTTTCAACAGGTTTAGCTTAACGCATTTCCATAAAATTGCTGATCTGGTGCATGTATGTCTATCCTGTCCTGATATCTCCATCTGGTTATTTTCACAGAATGCTTTTCCTAAAACTATGCAATCAGTGAAAAAATATGAAGCTGCAGTGAATAGAAGCTTAGAAAATCTGCTGAAACAAAAGAAGGATGTAAAGGTTTGTTCCCTGATTCCATATTACTTAGGGGATGGTTTATGCTTGTAGCTGATTAGATAAGGTTTTCTTTCTCCCTTCCCCTGATCATGGATCCCGAAGTTTTTTAGTTCCTGGGTGGTTTCTCATATGTTTCCAAGGTTTCTTCCTTTGGGGGGGGGGGGGGGGGCCGGGAGAACAACTTTCTTATCAGACTGAGAATTACATTTTTAGTTTACAAAGGACCTTTGAGCTTGAAAGCTTTTGTTGAGTCCATGCCTCCTGTTTGGTGGTGGTAGTTTGTTTTTTTCCAGTCTTCTTCTATTTGCAGACACTAAAATATTTAGGGGAAAGATGGAGACAACTTTATAGTGATTTATATCCTCTTTACAACAATAAATCCTATTAGGTCAGCCTGTGGATCTAAAAACTCTGAAGGAGCAGGGAGTTTAATACAGGTCTCCAAATCCTACTTCATTCTGCTTAGGCAGAATTGGTACTTGACTTCCTCCAACAGTGGAAGTGATGGGATTGGAAGTCCTGGCCTCAGGCAAGGCAAATATTCCCTTCTAGCCTGACGGCAGAACTGTACCCATTGGCAATATCCTGTTTGTCGCAGTGTACCTGTTTGCCAACATTGAAGGCAGCTTGGTGGAGGCAGTAAGCAGATAAAGCGTTTTTCCTCACCCTTCCTTAAATGGACAAAAGGCAATGGATCCATAGAAAAATACCAGTGCAGAAAAAGGAAAGATATGTATAGTGGAAAGCTTTGAGCAAGCTTCCTGCAAGAACTGCTGCTTTTTCATCTGCAATACAATTCTGGTCCTGCTGAGAGCAGTGAACTTCCCAGCACTGGAAATCCAAGCAGAGAGGAGCTGGGGTTGGTAGGTCGTCATGTGGAAAAAGTAGGAATACTTCCTTAAGCACAGAAATGAGCAGGCTCTTTTCTGAGTGAGAGTTCTCATGGAAAATGTAAGATTCTGTTCCTAACAGCTTTGAGAATGTTTTCTTAAAAGGCTGTGGAGAGTTTGCGAAGGAATCGGCTGGAGAATCTCTTTGATGAGATGTATAAGCAGCTGGGTAGCAGAAAAGGAGAGCTCCTGGAAACCCTCAGTCACGGTGAGGAGCAACAGCTTTCTCAAATTCAAGCACAGATAAAAAGATACGAGAGGAAGAAGGATGTGATCAGCCATGATATACAGGAGCTGGAGGCTCTGAGAGATCAAAAAGACCCACTACTTTTCACTAAGGTACCTAACAGCCTCTCCCTTCCCAGTGATACTGCAGCTCTTGAGTTGGTCTTTGCTTGCACTATGCTAATTCTGCTTTCAAAATGTCTTCTGCAGGGTTTGACAAAGATACAAGCCAGGTAAGCTCTTCACTGGGTGGTCTATTTTTGCATTTCACTCTGCTGCTGATGGCTGATCCTCCATCAGTCCTGGGCTGCTGGCCCATTTTGCACAGACAGCAGGCCCTGGGCTTGTACTGGTCACCCCTTCAAGCATGCTGACTGCACACACTACGCCTGACTTCATCAGAGATCTGGGGATGCCCCAGAATTTTAACCGAAGTCGTGTGTGAATCTCCACCTACAACAAGAGTTATCTTTCTGTACCATCAGCACCTGTTCTTGAGACCAACTCTGAGGGCAATTCTTGAATATTTAGGTCCTTGCATGGGGCACGCAAAGGACAGATGAGCTTCTATTCTGAGTCATCCTCCACACTGCATTGCCCTCTGCTTGGCTCAGTTGTTGGCTCAGGGATGGGATTGGGGATGGTCTTCCCATGACTTGCTGCCTTTCTAATGCCTTTCTGCAAGTTTTAGGATAAGGAAGCCGGTTCCTGAAAAAGCTGCTGTAAAACTGCCAAAGCCACCCATTATTTTAGATGAATCAACAAAAGAGGCTATTCTTACACTTTTCCAGCAATTCATCTTGGACATAGACTTCTCAGGTGAATCATTACCTGGTAAGTGACCAGTTCGCTAAGTGAGAGGGAAGACGGAGAAGTCAACAAACCATATTTAAGAAAGGACTGTAACAAGACAGCAATACACTGAATATCTTGAACTGATTGCTAACACTGTATTTAACTTGCATATATGTGCATAAAAGGGGAGCTTGTGCTTGGCTTCAGTGCTTTGAATCATGCTTTGAATGCACCCTGTTAAAATGGTCTGTGGGTAAAGAGGTGCAGAGGTCCCAGGAATTTTCTGGGAGGATGAAGGGAAGAGAATAGCAACACCTCTTCTGTCAATAGCATCAAAGTGGGTTGTGTAACTTTAATTCAAAGCACAAGGAAAGGTGAGCACTCAGCAGCAGCAGGTGGAGTTTGTCTTAAAATTCAAGCAGTTTTTTAGTTAGTTGCCCAAGTCACTGCCATTGTTTCTGTTTGCTGAAGGGATAACTTCCAGGGCAGAAAATGCCTCGATATTGAAATGCATTACCTGTAAGAGATGGTCTGAATTAAGAATATTTAGTGAATTCCTGAGGCAGAACTAACTGCTTGTGAAGGTTTATGCTAGGAAGTTCTGAAAGTTCTATAATGTGGCTTCAAATGGAACTAAGCAAATAAGCATTTATACAATGGCTGTGCTACTGTTCACACAACTCCCGTGTGTGAAATTTAAGCCGGGGAGTTTTTTTAAATGGGTAATGAAGCTGTGCAGGATAATGATGGAAACTAAAATCTAGGAGTTACTCTAGTTGGAAACAAAAAGCAAAAGATGTGTTAAAATTGTGAAATATCAGCGTATCTTGTACTGTGTTTTTCACTTCATTTGGAATTACATAGGAGTAGTTAAGAGATGTGCGGAGTTTTCAATTAATGCAATTAATGTATATTTTTAATAACTTGGGTAGGCTCAAGGGTTTTGTTTTCAGCAACCGAGATGTATGAAAATCTGCAGAACTATCTGACCATAATGTGTTTTTTTTTTTTTCTTTTTATAGCTCATGTACATCTGACTTTTACACCATGTCACACACGAGTATTTCATGTAGATGACAAGGAACTCTCTGTAATCCCCTGCCTTTATGGACAAAGGACAATGTACACAGATAAGGACTTCAGGCCCATGTACAGCACTCAGAGCTTCTCAGAGGGCTGGCACTTCTGGGAGGTGGACACCAGCCACACAACGCACTGGAAGCTGGGGGTCACTCATCAGACTTTTCATTGCTACCTGCAAATGGATGGCAGTAATCTCAGTGTGTTCCTAGATTGTAATAAGATTACAGAAAAGGCAGTTACTACAGCTATCAGCATGGTCAGGGTAGAGCTGGACTGCAGAAGGAATACAGTGTCATTTTGTAACATGTCCAACAAGGATGGAGTCCTTGCTAAGAGACATCAGGTCATACAGACGGTAAACATCCCTGCGAACTATCCTGTCCATGCTGATTTCAGCATTTTTAGCGGCTACCTGAGACTCCTGTAGAGATGTGGGAGCAGTGACTTGCGGAAAACGGACTCCACAATCAGTAAGATTGTAAAGTAGGTATGCTTATTCAGTGCTGGTGTCCTGGTTTCAGTTAGGACCGAGTTAATTTTACTCCTAGTAGCTGGTAGGGTGCTATGTGTTGGATTAGGATGAGAAGAGTGCTGATAACATGCTGATGTTTTAATTGTTGCAGAGCAGTGCTTACACTAAGCCAAGGACTTTTCAGCTCCTCGCTCTGTCCTGCCAGCGGGCAGGCTGGGGGTGCAGCAAGAGCTGGGAGGGGACAGACCCAGGACAGCTGACCCCAACTGGCCAAAGGGGTATTATTCCATACCATCTGACGTCATGCTAAACAATATATAGGGGTGGCTAGCTGGGGTTTGGGGCCGGCTGCTCGGGAATAGGCTGGGCATCGGTCAGCGGGTGGTGAGCAATTGCATTGTGCATCACTTGTTTCGTACACACTATTATTAGTAGTACTATTATAATTATTATCATTGTTATTGTTATTATTATTTTCCTGTCTTAATAAACTGTCTTCATCTCAACCCATAGGCTTCGCTTTCCTGTTTCTCTCCCCCATCCCAGAGAGGGAGGGGGGGGTGGAGTGAGCAGCTGTGTGGTGTTTAGCTGCCAGCCGGGTTAAACCACAACAGCTGGGCAGCACAGGGCAAACTTATCAAACTTATTTTCTAGTTCTTCAATTATAGCTGAGATATTTACAATAGTGTTTTCTAATTCACACACCATTCATTTTTTTCCCCCAGGTTTACTATTTTTTCAAGTATCTACATAAAGCAGAATTAATTTTCATTTTTGAAGTAGTAAATCTCAATGATGTCAGCTGCATATTAGAAAACAGGTATAATATTAATAATATTTATTAAAATAATAAATATTAATATAATATTAATATATAATAGATTATATATAATATTAAAATATATACTAGATAAGAAAGAGCAGTCAGGCACTGGAATGGGTTGCCCAGGGAGGACGTAGAGTCACTTTCCCTGGTGGTGTTCAAGGAAAGGTTGGATAGCATACCTGGGGACATGGTTTATTATTGGGTGACATTGGTGGTAGGGGGATGGTTGAACTAGATGATCCTGGAGGTGTTTTCTGACCTTAATGTTTCTGTGATTCTATGTTACACTGATGAGAGGCTAGAGCCTGAGCTAGCTACGTCGTGTGGAACACAGGAGGTGCAGGGCAGTCCCTGTGGTCAAGGGGCTGCCTTTCTCTCAGGTAAGCCAAATGGCCCAGGGGAGCCAGCCCCAGAAAAGGGTCCCTCAGCCCCCCCAGTCCTCCTCCTTCCCCCACGTGAGGACATCTCCCAGGCCGGTCCCAACACAGCCAGCCGCCTTTGGCCACGTGTGGGCCACTTCATCACAGAGGCTTGCTGAGGTCACAGTGGCCACCACTGCCTTGTGGGCCCTATAAAACAGGCCCCCCTGCCACTGGCCCGCCACTCGCTGAGCTACTAGGAGACTAGAAGCAGCAAGGCGAGAGGCAGCTGTGCTTGGTTTGCAAGGACAGCCATGCTGTCCAGAGCAGCAGCAAGAAGGAAGGCAGCTGGCAAGGAAGTGTGTCACAGGCAGAGAGAGCGCCAGCAGCACCAGATAATACAGCAGTGCTCAAGGGACATCTGGTGCTCAGCCCACAGACACATACAAGCAATATCATTGGCACTGTAGGCATGAACATCAAGCTGACAGTGGCATGGGACCTCAGGGTGGAACAGGTCGACCCCCTGGTGTGGCACCCTGGCCAGAAAACATGCCGAATCAAAGGCATCCTGTTCGGGCATTCCTGGGCAGAAACTGGCTCATCCTCCTGCCCAACACCGTGGAGCCCATGGAGCTGGATCCACCAGAAGATACAGAGGAGGCAATGGAAGTGGATCCACCGCAGCCAGAACGGACCTGGGACTACCCTGGCACGTGTTCACTCTGTGCCATCAGAAAGCACAAACAGCATCACAGGAGTGCACGGCCAGCTCCCTACTCATTGCTCAGGCCCCATCCCAAGCATTAGCTTGGAGCCCCCAAATCTCATGGACATCCTGCAGGCTTGACTGCAAGATATCCCGACAATAAACAACTCTTGCCAATTCTCAGTGGTTGTGTGAGTGCTTCTTTCCCATCCCCCAGCCCTTGTGCGACAGGTGGCATCTGCTGCACAGAGCCTTGAGGAACAGCACAAGAGAGGACACAGCTCTCTTCGGGCTGCCGGAGGAGTCCTTGAGTATCACCATGCACCTTTAATACTTGTGAAAATAGACTGAGGGGTGAAAATGGGAGGTGGCTAATAGGTGGCTAATTTCTTATATTAGGAGTGAGTTTCTATATCTGAGTAATTGGTAATGACAGACATGGAGAAGGCTGAGGTACTCAGCAGCTTCTTTGCATCCGTCTGCACCGGTAGATGGGCTTCCCAAGTCTTTCATTTCCCTGAACCCATAGATGGAGGCTGGGGGATCAAAGTCCCACCCGCTGTAAGTGAAGAGCAGGTTCAAGACCACCTGATGAATCTAACCAGGTACAAGCCTATGGGACCTGATGACATGAATCCCAGGGTCCTGAGGGAACTGGTTGATGGAGTTGCCAAGCCTCTCTCCATCATAGTTGAAAAGTCCTGGCATTGGGCGATGTCCCCAGGTATGAGTACATCCTTTCTCAGCCATTCTTACTGTCGTCTCAGTATTCAGGAGCACTTGGAACAGTCCTTCCCACTCAGGTTGCAGTTTCAATTCTCTCCATGTTCGCATCAGATCTCGATCTCCTTCTCAGAATGAATGGATCAGGACTTCCAAGGGTGGGGTTTGAGCTAACAGTCCACTGGTCCTGAGAGATGACAAAGAGGATGACAGCCCGAGTATATAATTCTTAAGAAAAGCATCTTTTGTTTCGAACTGAGGTAACTCATTCCCTTTATCCATGTACAGCAATCCAAATATCCAAATAATATTTCATATGGTGAAACTCCCACATATTTTCTTGGTGCAGTTTGAATTCAGAGAAGTGCCAAAGGTAAGCACTTCATTTGGGGAAGCTGAGTTTACAGAACTTAGTCAATTGCTTCTGTACTGTCTGATCCTCTCCACCCTTCCAGAAGATGAAGGATGCCAAGGAGTGTGAAATTTCCACTTAATTCCTAGAGTCTACGTTAGCCCTTGCAATATTTCTGACATAAAGTGATTTCCTTGATCAGAGTCAATATTTTCAACAATTCCATACCTGGGAGTTATTTGTTCTAGAATTACTTTAGTTACGATGTTCGCAGTAGCAGATACTGAAGGGAAAGCTTCCACCCGCCCTGACAAATGATCTACCAAGACTAATAAGTATTTAAATCTACCTACTCTAAGGAGTTCTGTAAAATCTCCTGTACATTTTGGAAGCGTTGAATTCCTGGTTCTCACCCCCCTTTGGGCTAAGTGCAGATAATTTTCCTGTTTACCTTTTGACATATTACACAACTCCTGCATACTTGTTCAGCCAGAGTATATATATTCCTACACAGACATATTTCCATAGCACAGTGTCACACGTTTCTTGAATTCCCCAATGACCCTCCTGA
>CM021709.1:203471-266008 GCA_011074415.1 Stictonetta naevosa
ATAGCACAGTGTCACACGTTTCTTGAATTCCCCAATGACCCTCCTGATGTAAAACAGTTAATATTAATAGCACAGTGTCACACGTTTCTTGAATTCCCCAATGACCCTCCTGATGTAAAACAGTTAATATTTGCCTCATTAGTACTTTATTCAGCATCCCTCTCCCATCAGGGAGTATCTGTTTTCCTTTGGACTTCATGACTCCTAATTCCTTAAAAATCTGTTTCTCTTAAAACTTTTTAGTTCTTTTTAGTTTTGGGTAGGGGTAGCTCAACAATTCCCTGAATCCTCTCTGGATCTATTCTTCATTCCCCCCTCAGACACTAGATGCCCTAAATACTTGACTACTTTTTCTATGAATTTTAATTTATTTTCCAATGCTTTCAAGCCCTGTTTTCCCAGGAAATCGAATAGTTTGTTAGTGGCTTCCTTCACAACTGTTTTCTCCTGTCCTAACAATAAAAGATCATCCACATATTGTAACAGTAACACCTCCTTTGGAGGTTGGAATTACTCCAAAATTTATTCTAGAACTTGCCCAAATAAATTGGTGGCCCTGTAAACCCCTGAGATAAAATTGTCCATCTGTATTGCTGCTTCCGCCCCATTTCAGAGTCTTTCCACTCAAAGGCAAATATACGTTTGCTCTCAGGGTCTGAGAGCACCCCATTAATAATACTGTTATTCCAGCCTAACAATTTGCTATTTGAATGCCCAATTTCATTATCAAATCCCTTCCCAACAAGTTAGTCCCTGCCTTGGGTGCATACAATAATTGCCCAATGATCATTTTATCCCCTAGTCTCAGCTTGGTGTCCCCAAAAAGTGACACTGTTATTCCAGTTCCTTCTACCCCCATCACATTTAGGGTTTCATTAGTTAATTTAAGCCTTAATACTTTACAGGCCAGTAATGACCTAGCTGCCCCAGTGTATTGGGCTCACATGGCAAGGTTCTGGTAGAGGAGGGGCTGCAGAGGGGCCCCTGTGAGAAGAATCCAGCAGCTGCCCCATGTTAGATAAGGGCCAGTTTCAGCTGGCTCCAAAGGGACCCACTGCTGCCCAGAGCCAAGCCGTGAGCAATGCAGTTTAAATCTCTATGAGAGCACATCCAAGAATAGGAAAAAAAATGCTGCACAACAGCAGCTGGGAGAGTGACGAGTGAGAAACGTCCCCGCAGACACCAAGGTCAGTGCAGAGGAGGGGGAGTGCAGTGGTGCTCCAGGTGCCAGAGCCGAAGCCCCCCCGCGGCCCATAGAGAGGCCCCTGGTGGGGAAGGCAGAGCCTCGCAGCCTGTGGTGTACCGCAGCAGAGCAGATCTCCATGCTGCAGCCCATTCAAGAGCAGCCCAGGAAGGTCGGCACCCCACAACAGAGCAGGGGCAAGAGTGACCGTGAAGGGGCAGTGGAAATGAAGCACCATGGACTGACTGCAGCCCCCACTCCTGGCACCCTCTGTGCCACTCAGGGCAGGGAAGAGGTGGAAGAGTGTGGGTGGGGGAAGGTGCCCCCAGATTGTTTCTCTGTTTCTCACCACTCCAGCCCGTCAGCAATAGGTAATACATTTTATTAATCTTCCTATGCTGGCTGTTTTGCCTGTAACGATAATTGTAGAGAGATCCCCATTGAGGTACACTTGAGGAACCCTTGAGGTACACTTTTTCATTTATTGGGGAACTAGCTTTCTGAGAAGCCCTGATTCCCCTATTCTGAATTTATAACAGCAATCTCTCCTCCTTCTTCCACTCTGGATACTCCTATTTGAAGTGGCTGGCCTGGCCACACTTAAAACATCTTCTCAAAGCCTGTCCCTGCTAGGATTTGGGCTGCAACACAGGTAGCTTTCCTTGTCTGCCATTCCGCTGTCTCTCTTCCTCTCCTTTCTATGCTGGTCCCTTATCTCCAGCCCTCTGCCTCACCACCCAGTATACTGTGAATGCCATTTGTTTTGCTCTCTGCTTTTCCTTCTCATACCCCCTCCTGGCATACACCTTCATATTACCCGCACTGTTCACTCCATCCTCCCACCTTCTGGAGCTTTTTCTGCATATCTGGCCAGGCTTTAATCACAAATGAACTTTAAAGAGCCCTTGGGCTACTGGGTCCTCAGGATTCACCCCCAAGTACTTTCTAATTCTGACCCTGAATCTCTAATAGGATTTCTGTGTTGTGTGTTGTTATTGGGGGGGGGGGGGGGAGGTGTTTAGAAACGGATTTGACTGTTCTGTTAGGCCCTCAATTAAAGACTTCATTTCCTTCTTAAAACTCCTAACCTCTCTGCTGGTAAGGGGGGGAGTGGCACCAGCCCCACGTCGGCCCTGTGTGGCCCCAAGGCCCCACCGGGACCCCCATCCGCCTCCACTCCTGCCGCTCTGTGCTCCCAGCACAACTTCTCCAGGGACAGCATCAATTGCAGTCCCTGTCTCCCTTCCTGGAGCACCTGCTGCTGCCTCCAGTGCAATATTAGGATTATAGGGAGCAAAACTTGATTCGTCCTCCAAAAACTGAACCTTATTGTTTACATATAAATTTAAAGCCTGAATTTTCACCAGACCCGTATTTTGGCCAAAATACTGAAGTTCATTTTATTAGCTTTTTAGGCCAGGCAATTACACAATATCAAACCATTTTTAAAAAATTATATATATATATTTAATCTTTTCCCCTAGTTTTTTGGGTTGTTTTTCCAAATCCTTATCTCTCTCTCCAAAGGGCTATCTTTAGGCACAATCCCGGGGTCTCCAACCCCACACTGCCGACTCTTTGGCACCCTTAATCCCCAGCTCTTCCCGATGTGCTGCTGTGGACTTTACCACCCACAGGGTACCACGTGCCTTTACCTAGGATTAGGACAGAGGTGGGATGTACTGCCGAGCATCTCACATCACCATGCTCGGGCTACCATACACCTAAGGGCCCCAACCCCCCAGAGACTCTCTTTCACTTATCTCCTCTTTCTTTCACTTCGTCCCTCTCCAGCCGAGGGGACTTCATTCGTCCCCTTGCAGGACTACTGAGCCTTGCAGATCAGCCAGCCG
Source organism: Stictonetta naevosa (assembly GCA_011074415.1). Classification (NCBI taxonomy): domain Eukaryota; kingdom Metazoa; phylum Chordata; class Aves; order Anseriformes; family Anatidae; genus Stictonetta; species Stictonetta naevosa. The sequence continues at coordinate 206,508 of CM021709.1, forward strand.
TACCGAGACAGCCCACTACCATCGACGGGACTGCTGAAATCAGCGGGGTGCACCTTCCTGTCTGTGGTGGCAAGAAATCTTCGGCAGGCGACAAGCTCCCAGACGAGCCCCCCAAATTGTGAGAAAAATCTCAAAGAATTTTCTTTAGACGGGATCTTCTGTGAAGCTTATTTTATTCGCAATTGCAATGGCGGGCATCCTGTCAATCAGGAGTGTTTACTAAAATAGTAAACAAATCATAACCTTTTATTCCCTATTACCTGACGCCTGATCACCTCCCCTGTTTCCTCATTGACTGAGTACTACAGGTTCACAAGCTACTCGACGCTCCTCTATACCATATATGTACAATTTTTCTTTTTTCTAATCCTTTAAACTGTCCTTTTTTATGTTTTGAGAACTTGTGATCTTTGTTTTACTGTTCTCACACTGCTCATCCCCCTTTTCTCAAGCTTTTACCTTATTTTGTAACAGTGAGGCCTTCTACTGTCCAGTTATCTACTTAGCATTTCTCCTTACTATGACTACACAGCTACCTTGGAATAAAGAAAAATAATTCTGTACTGCAAAAACACAACTTTGTTTCTCACACTTTTGCATCATCTCGCATGGGTATATTCAATATAGGTGACTAGGAACTCACTGCAAACCCATTGATGCAGCAACAAATGTTAATATACAGAGTGAGTGATCTCCTGCCTGTGCACAGCACCCAGAGCTTCTTGGAAGGCTGGCACTTCTGGGAGGCTGACACCAGCCGCACAAGGCACTAGAAGCTGGGGGTCGCTCATCAGACTTTTCATTGCTACCTGCAAATGGATGGCAGTAATCTCAGTGTGTTCCTAGATAATATGAGGATCACAGAAAAGGCTGCTTCTACAGCTATCAGCACAGTCAGGGTAGAGCTGGACTGCAGAAGAAATCCAGTGTCATTTTGTAACATCAAGGATAGAATCCTTGCTAGGAGACATCAGCTTATACAGACGGTAAATATCTCTGCGAGCTATCCTGTCCATGCTGGCTTCAGCATTTCTAGCGGCTCCCTGAGACTCCTGTAGAGATATGGGAGCAGGTCTGTCTTGCCTTTTGAGCTTTGTTTCTCTACGTATCAGGGCTGCTGCTATATGGACTCTGCCACCTTGGCACAACATAAATTGGGCTTTGGGCTGGGCCTGTGAGTGGGCAGCCTGTCGCCAAGTTATAATCAGGTTCTGGTCTTCAGCAGCAATGGGCTGAATCAAGAGGGAGAAGGAGAAAATGAGCCCCTACCTCTACATGTTTCTCCTCAGATTTTCAGCACACTGTGGCTTGCTGCAGGAACTCCTATTTCACTTCTTACTTTTGATAATCATGATGAAAATACTGTGAAGTTGTACTTTAGTTCAGCTGTATATATTGCTGTGGTGGATGGATGTTATTAAAGTAATATAGTTTGCAAAACTCAATGGTAATCTAGTTTATTAAGAAGTATATGGCACAACATTAACTGCTGCAGCATTCACAAGCAGCAATGTTTTCTCTGCCCTAATGCACTTCCACCCCCTTGCCCTGTCCTGAACAGCAGGAGCACGGCTGGGAGACGAGCAGAGACCCCAAGCGAGGACCCTCAGCTTTCTGTGCTCTCTGATGCTCTCAGCCCCTGGCCCCTGTGAGCTCTCTGGTGTGTCACTTGTCTTCTTCTTGCCTCAGTTTTAATATTCTCCTCACCTGTGCAAAGTCTCACAGTGAAGGGAGCAATAGAGAGGAAAACTCCAGTGCCTTCAATCTGTGCCATGTGGGGTCTGGATTGGCTTATTCTTAGGATTGTCCAGACACCTTGGAGAGGATGAGGTGATACTCCTGCCTGCTGCCAGTACTTCTGCTGCCAGTAGTTCAGACAGCCAGGGTATTTGCATGAGGAGGTCCAGGAAGGAGCCCTCCACTCTGGCAGGGAAAGCAAAGGACCTTGAGCAACACTGGGGTTTTGCACATGCTAAAAACAAGCCCTGTTCAGTCTCAGAAGAAAGTGACTCCTTTTTGCCTTAAGCGTATCACACACAAAAATGATATGGAAAACTGCGTGGGTGGAGGTGTGTCTCAGAGGCCCCCTTCTCCTGAATGGAGCTGTGCTGGCTGTGTCCAGCTCTATGATGCTCTGCTGACTTTCGGGAGATACAAGTGTGATGTGCGGAGAACAAGGCTGGCAGCACAGGACAGGGATGCTCCTACCCTGGGGTGCCTTTCAGAACCTCTGCCAGCCAGGTGGAGGTAGGAGAGCAGCCTCAACGACTCCCAGGATAAAACTTTAACCTGGGTTCTCCCTTTATTACCTCCAGGGGAGCGCTTTCAGCTGCTATGAACATGACAAAATGGGCAACTACAGGCCTACGCCATCCAGGCCCGGACTTGGCCCATCCCAGGTTCACCCGGGCAGAGGGTGACAGGTGAAATGTCGGTCCCAGGCCATGTCTGCGGAAGCCTCCATGACCCGGGAGGAGCACGGTAGCAGGGTGGCTGCCGGCCTCCCCTCATGGAGCAGGAGGCAGGGCCAACAGCCTCTGGGCTAGGCCCTCACCTGGCACGGTGCCACGGGCAGCCTTTCGGTTTCATTTCTGGCGGGCTGACAAACACGTCGGTGTGGCCACGGCAAAAGCTAAGGAAGAACGTAGAAGGTGTTGCAGCCTGGAGGAGGAACTCTGCAGTCCCATCTGCCTGTACAGGAGCCCTGTGTCACATAGCTGTGGTCACAGCTTCTGCAAGCGGTGCATCCAGGAGATGCTTGGTGCCCAGCAGCAGTCCCAGGCCCCGTACCCCTGCCCTCAGTGTGAGGTCTAACTGGGCCCATCCTGGAGCTGCACAAGGACTTCCAGCTGTGCAGCAGCGTGGAGATGTTTCTGGCCACCAAAGGGAAACAGGACAAGGTTTACAAAAGTTTTTTGGTGCAAGGAGCCTTAGTTAGATTTGATTATTTGGCTTCAAATTTTTCAAAAGCTAAAACTTTCCAGTTATGACAAATATTTTGTGGAAAGTCTGAACTTTCTGGTACAATTTTTATTCAAGAGACATAAGAATCTGGCATGTGTGCCTGTTGAGGCCATTAATGGGTGCTGGAGGTGTGAAAACACTGCTAGAGGCAGGTGAGGAGTAACCAGCATACAAGGCACCAGAGCCAGGCAGCAATATCCAGACTGTCTGATCCCTGAAGAATGAGCTCTAACATCACCCCTGAAATCTGCTATCATACATTATAATAGCACTCACTGACTGTGATATTTTTTAAAATAAACAGTTGGGTGAGTAAGTACCAGTATTCTGCTGATCTTCTGAAAAGATGGTTGCTTATTACCTTATCCTCAGATGCCACAAATGCTGACAGATATGAAAACCAAGGATTTGGATCACACTAGGCACACACAAAGATTGGCAGGAACAGAATTTAAATGGATAAAGTGTGATTTATTCGTTTAAAGTGAAATTTACTTATTCAAAGGAAAGTTATTTATCTATTAACCTACCACATACAAAGTCACACACATAAAAATTAAACATTGACTTAAAAGACTTCAGGAATTATATTGGTTTTGCATTTATGCCCTATCTTTATGAGGAGGCAAGTAAACACAGGTTATTGTAGAGCTCACTGTAAAGACACTGGTGCTGAGGAGAGCAGGCAGGTAAAAGGTACACTTGTCATTTTACCACCTCCACGAATGGCCAGTTTGTTTTAAAACTACTCATGCTGCTTCCACGTTACAAAGTTCAGTGCTCCTTTTTCCTCCTATTAGGATGTCCTGTCCTGCACTATGAATCTGCTGTAGGAACATGAAAATGCTCTAGCTATCGCCCTTGGGAAGCTTCAGAGAAATGAGAATCAGCTCAAGGTTTGAGCCCAGGTCACAGCTAATTCAGAGCATTTTCCCTCCGTGTTTTCTAAGAAATAAGTGATTGTCTAAGAAATCAGTGGGTGTCACCTTCAGCAAGTTGTTCTGGGAGATATCCAGTTGTTCTGGAGTATCTGCAAAGATACTACAATAATTGATAAAATTATCAGGCACAGCCCAGTATAGGTCTGTGCAGCTGGTGGTGGTCTTGGGACTGCTCTGTGACAGCAGTTTCAAGCCAGGGCTGTACAGGGATGCTGTGGCTGTGTTAGGAGGGGACAAAGACTGCCTGTGCAGGGCTGACTGGCAGCAGGTGACCTCCACTGACTGCACTACTGCAGGCTGCCTTCCTCATCCCATCTCAACCCCCCTGGAGAACAGTCAAATCAATAGCCCACAACTCTACTTCATTTTCACTTAAATTTATTAAGTTCTCAGGATCTAGCATGGCTCACTCACAATAATTAATTCATTAGGAGGAATGCTTCTTATGAAAAATACTATTATTATTATTAGACATACAGAATAAATATGTTAAGCAAGGAACATAGAAATTTCTAGCTAGAACAGCAATCCAATCAGGAGTAAAATTCAAGTGTCATCTTGATGCCTAGCTTCTTGGACTATAACTACAATTAGAGAAACAGATAAATAGGAAGAGGTACCATCCAAAGTAGGGAAAACACAGATATAATAAACTACAAGAAGTCAAGTTTCTCATGACCTCCCAATAGCTCCATAGAAAGAGCCAGCTGGGAAACTACACCATTTTTTTGTGGTTGACTTCAGTCATTTGCACTTTCCAGTTTGTACACAACATTATATATACGTTACAGTTTTCTATCCTTTAAATAAAAGTATACAAAAATAAATAAAGTGGGCTTTTCAGTGCTTACCAATACAGTTCTCACATTGCTAGCTGAATTTTGTCTGATATTGTTGCTATAGCAGGATAATTTTCATACCTCTCTGTTTAATCCAATAGGCTAAACAAACACTTATTATATGCTTCTTTCTAAAGCCAGTGTAAAGGTCAGATACAAGGCTAATAAACAAAGACTCAAAGCTGAAGTGTTGAGCTCATGAGCACTGCACCATTTTGTTTTCTGTTCATTTAGACCAATACAAAAAGAAGGACTTCTCAGCTGCAAAAGCTGTTCAAAGAGATGAAGACACAGATAAATGAGAAAGAGAAGATCCTCAGTGACATTTAATCCATTGAGGAATCACAACTGGCAGATATTGTTAAACTGAAGAAGGAAATGGAACGGAAGAGAGGTGAGGCTGTGCAGCATCTTCAGTCCTTGCAGAAGATTAGACAGCAACCAGACACTTACCTCTTCCTCAAAGTAAGCAGCTGTTCTTCATGCATATGCCTATTTCTCAGCCAGCTGCCCTTTATTAAACTGGCACTGAACAGGTATCTTCCTCCTGAAAACATTTGTTCACTTGTTTTCTCAGAGATGAAGACCATAGGGTTCAGTTTACAAGCAGCTGTGACACTCCCATACTTAAATTGCAGTGAAAAGCCCTTGGCTACAGAGAAAACTGTCTCAGTTTTGGTTCTGTTTGTGGACAAGCTTAATAGCTTGACAGATTTATTATGCCTTTTACTGCAAGTGATACATTTAATTTATAGCTTATCACTTCCTAATTGATGTGTGTGTGTCAGCTGTAATTTGATGGTGCAAAATCGCACTGACAATAAGTTACAGGTTGACTCGGGATTTTGCTGCAGCAATAAACTCCTCAGTCTTATAAAGGGCTGGCTCTAACAGCTAGCTGGATTTTAAGATGTCATCTCTGTACCTTGCACAAATTAAAGCTGAGTTTGGACTTAGATTGTAAGGATAACTTTGAATCACTGTGTACCTAGGGGCTGTGCTGGCAGCAGTGCAGTCCATTACTCATAGCTGTGCCACAAGTCAAAATCTAGCCTGTGGGATCAAAGTCATTTTCCAGAAGTCTGGACACCTTTTAATGTGTCGGGCATTTTCTTTCTATCATGACCGTCATTGTGCTAGAACAGCAACCTGCAATAGGTCAAAGCACTGTTTGCACGAGAATGTTAGCTAAATGGCTCCCCCTTTCTCATTTTCAGCATTTCAAAGTTCCTTTGCAAGTCTGATAAGTAAGTGATGGGTAATGCCAAATAAATTGCTACCTACAGCAATTGTGACTCACTTGACCTTAACAGAGGCCATGCTGCATGTTGCCAAAGCACCCTCCTCTTTGCAGAGTCCTTAATTAAGGAGTTTGTTAACTTTCCAATGCTATATGGCTTTCCATGGTGCAATACCTGTTTGCATCCTAGAATTGAGAGTCTGAGTTTCAGCACCCACAGGACAGACATGTCAGTGAGGCAGCTGGATCAGGCCAAGATCAACAGCTACCAGCTGCTGATGTGGGACTACGCATCCCGCCTGGACTCACTGCAAGCTGGGCACAGCAAGTGCCCTGCCCTGACCAAACAGCAGCACGTGGCCGAGCACTGGCACAGACCCTACCCTCAGCACCCACTGCTGGCTCCTTCCCTCAAGGGTTTGGAGTGAGAGTTCAAGTGGGATTTGGGGGTTTTTCGAGTGCAGTGTGAGGTGATGGAGAAGGGAGAGGGAAGGGGTAGCAAGACCATTTCTGGGGTTGAAAAATAAGAGCTCCAAACCTGTGTAAGGCCAGCTTCTCCTCCCTCTGCCCTAGTTCCCTGCTCCCACCTGCCTGCCAGGCAGTGGATACCCAATCCCAGTTTGAAGAAACATCCTCTTTGTTTGCCCACCACCCTCCCCATCGAATTTATCCCTGCCCACGAGACCCAGGTGCACAGTACCAAGTCCCACACATGAATGCATTGCCAGCTTTGTAAAACATTCTTCTAAATCTTATCTGGGCCAACTCACTAACCAGATTCAGTTGACAGGTTAAACCTTTTCTTTATTTATGAAATATTTCTCCAGCAGTTGTTCATTTAAGGCTTGTACATCCTCTGCTTCTGTGCTTTGGTCTCAGGAAGGGCCAGGCAGATCCTAGAAGGTTGTCTTTTATCTCAAAAGAGGGGAGTCAGATCCATTGATGTCTCTTATTTTGTTATTCCCAAGATGTGGTTCATGTTTTACAAGGCACTAACATCCACTGCTGTTTCTTTACAGTGGGGTTTCAGCTGCTGGTATCTCTTCAAACTGCAAGTGTTCAAAAATACTAGCTATTCCTCAGGACTCTGGCACTGGGACTGTGAATCTTGCAGAGAAAATCTCTCACCTAAAAATGCCAGCAACATTTTGTTGCATGCTTCTCCTCTCCTCAATAGAGGTGAGAAGACCAGTGGGAGTGCAGCCTCGGGGAACAGGGCACAGTTCACAAAATCTGCAGAAATCTGTGGGAACTCACAAGAGAAATCATTTATCTTCAGTTTGAGGGAGAGGCTGGTTTTACTTCAGTGCTTGGTAAAAGCCTGAGTCTGGGAAAAAAACAAAGAGGGGTTCCCACTGAGCAAGCCTAGTGCCTGAAAGGATTCCCAGACAAATCCACATGCTACAGGAGATATTAAATCTGTGAGCACTATTACTTTTCACATATCAGTAATACTCAAACAGATTTCTGCTGGGTAGGATGTGGTACATTTTTTTCTGTAAGCTTTTCTGAAGAAAACCTATTTAGAAGTTATTTGAAAGATTTAATTGCTGTTTTTCTGCAACTAAAATTCAGTTCACAAAAAAAGTGTTTTTTTTTTTTTTTTTTAATTCAGAAAATATGTGGTGCTTTCTTCTCCACTTTTTAATTTTTGGAGAGGAAAAAAGTCCATTCTGACAAATATTTCTTATGGTATGATTGATGGTAAATCTTTACTTTTACTTTGGAAGGGATATGTTTGAGAGCAGCTATATAATGGGGGATTGAGGACAATGTCATCTTGCCCTAACTGCAAACATATTTGTTTTACCACACACATGTAACAGACCACAAAAAAAAAAAAAAAAAGTAAGCTATTAAATGGAGTTTGAATTACACAGTTCACCTTAACTTTGGGTAGTTGCTTTGACTTTAAGAGAGCCAGCCTCAAACCTAGAGATGTATCTTAAAGTCTTGGTACATCGCAACTTGTTCGTCTTGTGAGCTTAGTCTTTTACTAACATATTAATGTCTATGTTGAATACAGAACTAGGCTCAAAGCAGGGGAGGGAGAAGAATTTTTTTTTTTCCTAAGGGAACGCAAAACTATAATTGGAGACAACTTGTCAAATATGTTATTAGTACAGCAAAAAATATTGCTTTATTGTTTCACTAAGTAAATCTTTTCCATCTCATGTACTTCTACAGTATAAAACAAACTGAAAGGATGAAATGGCCAACATGAACAAAATGAATGGTTCACATAGGTAATGATCCACAGGGGAAAAAATAAGCCAAAAAAAATCAGAACTGAGGGGGAAAGGAAAAGTTAAACATTGTTTAAAATGTCCTCTAATTCCGGGTACCTGCCAAGTGCCTTGGCTTCCCCTGCATACCTACTAAAGCAATTCCATAGCACATGCACATTTTGTACAGAAGGATTAACACAAATATAAGAAAATCTCCAACAGCTGCTGGCTTCCAGACCATGGTCCACGTTGCTGCTGGTCTCCACTTAGAGGATTTACAAATGATATGCGGCGCCCTCAACACTCCCGGTAAAATGAGAAGTTTCCCTCGTGAGTTCACACAAGATAAATCACCGAAAATAAGAACACTTAGGATAAAGAAAATAAAATTCAGCATATAAGGAATGAAACTCATTTAACATCACAAATGGCCTTGGGAAAGGGACTCTGCAGATGCACCTGGTCTTCTCAAGGAGTTGTTGTAGGAGCAGTAATAATGTCTATGTAAAGAGCCACTCCCTTCGTTATTTCCATGGCCTTGCTTTCCTTTGCCTCTTCTGAGGACTGGAAGGTGGGGATATCGGCCGGGGAGGCACGGGGCTGCATCCACAGTGGGGCCATGCGTGGGGCAGTGCACACCTGGCAGCAAACATCCCCCACACAGTGCTTCTCCCGGCACAGTTCCCGATGGGCTCGGATTCTGGTGCTCTTCCTGCATGACAGATGCTTTATCACCACTGCATTTTTGAAGCATCCTGGACTAGAGGGATGGGTAGAACTTACTACTTGCAATAATCAATATATACCTAATTGTAGGTAGTAAAAACAATAAAAGCAGCAAAACCCACTTCAGATTTAGAGTGACATATCTGTTCAATGTTTAAAGGGGCTGCACCCCTTGCTGTGCCGCACACTTCAGCTGTCAGCATAACAGAAAGCACACGACCACATTTTGGGAGCTCAGCAGCAGCTCAAGGTGACTTTGCAAATATTCCCTACTGCTCCAAGCCAGTGGGACACGAAGGACAGCTGCTCTCAACCACTCAAATGAAGCAGAAGAAATGAGCCTGTTCCTCGGCTCTTTCATTACCTAGGCTTCTCCCTGACTGCCAGGTACTTACTGCTTTCACCCTGGGTGAAAAAGCCATGACCAGCCAATGCAGCCCAGCTCTGCTGCTGCAAATCAGCGTGGAGTGAGGTTTACTCAGCACCATATTTGAACTAACTCCTCCCCTCTTTGTCTCTCTGTGTCTCTTACATTTCAGCACCTCTGTATCCCAATCTGCAATACCACTTCAGCATTTCCCCAGCACAAACCCATGTTACAAACATATATTCCCATGCCTCCAGCCACAGGATACTGTGGGAGAGCCAGGGTACTGCTTTTTCCCTCTCTAGCAGAGTGAAAGGCAACTAGCTGCAGGATGCTGAGAAACTCCTGCTCTCCCGGCATGTTCTGGATAGATAGCTACCTCCTCGCTCGCAAGCTGCTCTCATTTTTTTAACATCATTTCTGACAGTCTTGGAGGAAAAATGATGCTACTGTCCCCAGGAAGGATGAGGTACTGACTCTGCCTTTCCTCTAATGCCAGCAATTGGCTTCCAGAAACTCCAAGCCCCTGGCAGAAATTTCTGTGACCTGTTTAGAGAAGGGTCCTCCCAGAAACCTTTACCATACACAGCTGTCCAGTTCTCACAAATGGAGACACATTCACAAGAGGTGTTCAGAACAGCTAGGAGCAGAAGCCAAGAAGAGTCCTTCCAAATCAGGCTGGGGAAAAGCTGTTTGTGCTTCAATGAAGAGCTCTGCAGCCCTCACTAGGCAGTGCTAATGCTGCCTTTGAAGCATTGATCACAGATAATACAGTACCACACTAAGATTAAAATACTTAGATTAACTTAAAACCAACGGGGTTTATTGACCTAAACAAAGACAATAATTTTCTGGAAATGCCTATCATCTAATTTGAAGGGAAAAGTCCATGGAGCTCTTTATTGCTAGGCTTACTGGACTCGACTTTGTGGCTGATGTAAACGCTTGCCAAAATGGCACAGGAGGTGGCTAGGCTAAATTAGAGGAGGTTGTAGGCTAAATTAATGTGATGCAGGAGATAAGGACTTTGTAACAGCTGCTGTACGGCAAAAACAAAGGATTTCATTTCAAGTAGCTTGGAAAAAAATAAATTTTTCAATACTGCCACAGGCTTACAAAGCTTGGGGATGAAAATTAATGTTTAGGGATGCAGTTTTTCTGAGTTAGATAAAAGGCTGATGCTGCAGTTTATTTCCCCATATGTTTGACCTGCTATAGGATTAGCAAAAATGGACTCCTCTGAATTTCAGACTAGTCATACTTTTAATATTCCTCGGATTAGCCTTGAGGAAGCAAAGAGAAGTGAAAGGCTTGATGAAAGCAGTGTAAGAAAATACACTGGAGTCCAGTAATTATTTAACTAGGCCTTCTATCCCACAACAATGCAAAAAAAAAAAAAAACTAATTAATTGTTGTTTCTAGGAGACCTTATTAGACTATGGCATACATTGAGAGTGCAGCAGTTCTGCACAGCTATTTGTACAGAACACACTTTCTTGATAGCAACACAGCAGTGAGATATGTAGTCCTGAGATACAGACAGAACTAATTTCTTTCTAATATCTTTATGGCTCAAATATTTGGATTACCTACGGACTCTGATTAATTACAACTTCTATTATTTATTAAGCTCTCTTCACTCCACCCACATCAGTTCACTAGGCATTGTCACATTTTTGATGGAAATCTTTAGAGGAGAGTGAAGTAGCTGATTTTATGGCTCTTTTATTTCTTTATTTTTTTGGTTTTGCCAAGCATTGTGTGATGTGGCTGAACTTATAATCAAATACATAAATAAAGTGCATTTCAAAAGCTAGAACACACGTTTTTATGTTACTTAGTCTGACAGGTTTTCTAAACAAGCCAGACGTGCCACATCAAGACCTTCATGTGTCTGGCACTAGGGCCTGCTCTGACCAGCAGGTTGGACACCAAACCCCACGGGTGCCACTTGGGTTTGCACAGAGAATTCAGCTTGTCCTGCAGAACATTGTTATTAGTCACTTGGTTGCTCCCCCAACAGGCTCACGTTCAAGAAGCTCAGGGTAGCTTAACATTACTTTTGCTGTTTTGTCCCTATTTTCTTTTCCATTGCCTATTGATGTTTACTATAGTAGCACCAGCGTGGTTGTGTTCAGTTAATGAGGAATTAAAGTGGGTGCCTGCTGAACAGGGTTTCCTTGCTGGCGAGCCTGGAGACCCGTGAGCAGCTGCTGGCACCCCTGTGCCTAGCCTCCTCCATTCAGCTCCTGATGCTCAACCTGGTAGCTTGGCCATGCTCCTTGTCCCCAGTTAGACTGGCTCCTACCTCCTAGCTGGCTGCCTCAGCTCCTTCTCCTGCTATCCCATCCTGCTGCGAGGAGCAGAGAGCAATGTGGCACATCTGCTGCAGGAACTCCTCCCCTCTCTGCAGGCAGGGGAGCATCTCCAGGGCTGATGTTCGTGCCTGTGCAACCCGGCAGCATAGAGGCAGGACAGGCTGAGCCCTGCCGCTGTGATCCCCCACCTGCTGCTGCACCAGCAAGCTGGTGAAGGGGAAGTGAGACCTCACTGAAAGAGAACAGCAGAGGGTGCATAGGTGGATGCTAACTGTGTCTTTTATCCCCAGCTGGTCTCTGACAAGCAATACTTGTCCTCTTTCTCTTGTGGGAGACCAGACAGGCTGCCCATGTGGGGAGGCAGGTCTGCACAAGCTGCGATAAGCAGATATAGACCTAAGTCTCTGGGAAGCAAGTTTGGCACTGCCCATCTTCCTCATCTCCAAATTTCATCAACATTTTGCAAAAGCAGGCCTGAACGCCAGTGAAAGACAAGGAAGCAAGGATAAAGAGAGAAAAGAAGACATTTTTATTAGCTTTCACCATAGCCCACCTGTCCCACACTGGAGCTGCAGGTGTGGCAAGCCTGCTGGGGACAGGGCAGGGAGCGAAGAGGTGGCAGGAAGACAGAGCTGAGCTAGAAGCTGAGCAAGGACCAAAAAGAATCAGAAGAATTGCTGCACAGCATTGGTTTTGACAGGGCAGAGAGGGCAGATGAAGCCTTTGCATGTAGCCTGTCTAGCGGTGTGCTGAGGAGACCAGGGTGCAGCAGGACTATACGAGAGCTGATGGGCAAAAGGGGAGCAGGAGTGCTGGGGCAGTGCTCCAGTGCTGTGTGCGGGGCTGTGCAGGATTACGTGCATGGTGGAACAAGATGAAATGGTCCACCAAGGTTTTTCAAATTTTTTAGCAGGCCAACAAACTGCTCTCTGGAGCTCTGCTATCACAAAAAAGATGGGGCAAACTGGAGAAACAGAGGCAGCAGGTTGGACATGTACACTAGGCGGGATGGGGAGGTGGCACATATTGGTGTTTGTGCATCAGCAAACCTCAGGTCAAGTTTCTTGGCAAGATTCTGGAACATGAGAAATCCCCAGACAGATTTCCCCAAGGCCAAAAGTTCCCTAAGCACAGAAATGAATTAACTTAATATACCTTAGGAAAAGAAAAACAGTTGTAAGTTAAATGATTTACTCATCTTAAATATTTAGATTTTTACCCACTTTTTAGAAAATCAGTGTACAATAAAAAGAAAAAAAGAAAAAACAGAATCCAACAATAGTCCATATACAGTTAAAAGGACAAAAATAACAATAGTGATGATTCTGAAAAAAAAAAAAGTGATTTTTTTTAATATCATTTTCTTTGTTCCATGAAGATACTATTGCCCTGTTTTTCTCAAGATGACATGATATATTTGATGATCCAAATTGTTCCACAGCCAACATCTCTAAAGACAATGAAAAGGCTATAAAGCCTGTTTCTTTGTGTTGTGGTATTAGGTTTCTGCAGAGCTCCTACACAAAGGCAGTCTCTTAATGCTTTTATAATAGATGTCAGTCCTCACAATGGTTCGCTCTGATGGTATTGGGGTCACCATATACTTCAAACTCCATTAAAGCTCCTGTGTTAATCCCTAAAAAGATTGGGAAGTTAGAGCTGCTGATGATTTTGACAGCAGATAGCTAGTGGAGAGGAAGGTAACTCTTTTTTTTTTTTTTTTTTCTTTTTCAACTTGCATCTTCCACTTAGCATCGTTTCTGGTTAAAACCTTAAAACCTTGTTTTAACTAGATGTTTACCATGTGAAGTATGCTGTTTTCTACAGAATGACAGCCCTTAAAAACAAGATTTTTAGCATTTGCATAACACCAAAAAGCATGGAATCTACAGGTTTGACGTTAGTGTCGCTTTCTTCAGTCATACATCGATGCGCTATTTGGCGGCTCAAGGTTCCACATGAAATGCAAACATTAGGCAATGTTCGATTTCAGATAATGTATGCTTTTCTGTGCAAACAGTGAAGGAAAGGTAAGCGGGGCTGGGTACAGCTCGTCTGACTGTGACCCTTTAGTTCAGAAGGAAAAAAAAGAGTATGGAACGTTTGACTGGAAAACTAGTATTTTTAAATACAGAAATGGTCAGGGGTCCTGTATTCTTCACAACTGAACATACTTCCCAGATAGATCTGAATACTGAAGTAAGTAATATGAATTTTTTTGTTTGTTTTTAATGAATATTAGTGGTACCCCAAAGCACAGTGAGGTCATTTTCTCCGTAAGAAATTGTTATGGTATCCCTAACAATTATAGCCATGACAAGTTTTAGGTCAGTTTACCTGAAGTTACCAATAGATTATTAATTTTTCAATTTGAAAGTTGGTGTGACTTAATTAACTAAAGCATAGATTCTTCACTGGAATTCCTTTGTGTTTTTGTTTGTTTGTTTCTGGGTTGTTTTCTTCCTTTTTGTAGTAAGGATTACCATGAGTCACTCTCTGCACTAGACTTTTTCAGGCCTCTCATAATTCAGAACATACTTGGAAAGAATTAGAAAGTAAAAACTGAAGCATTACTAGTGCCTTTGCCATGGAAAAAGCCAATTAAACAAAAGCGCACATTTTTAACTCCTTATACTCATGGTGAAGGCACAGGCAGAGCAGGCAGGTACTTGGCTCTCAAAGTGTAACCTGGCACATGAAATGCTGTTACCTCTGTGCCACAGCTGGAATGCACTGGAAGATGAGGTTTTCACCCACTTCCAGTCTTGTATTAGTGCTATGCTTGCTGCTTTGCAGCTTCAGAATTTCTCCCCTTCGTGTCCTCCGGCCCTCTCCCCACACCTCAGGCCCCCTGACCATCCCACCAGGAGGCTGAGAACCACACAGCCCCACAGCATGGCCCCAAAATGTAACTGCTGACAACCCACAAGCCTGGTCTGATCTCCTTGCAGCCTGCATTGCCCTGGTTGTTTCCAAGAGCAAGATTTCTGCTTTCCCATACTGCCTGTGTGTGTGAGGGGCAGCTACAGCACCTGGTGTTGATTACCACAGGAGTCCCCACAAATCCCCACACAGATCAACAAATGTCCCTACACAGTGTCCCTACACACTAACCCTACAGCCCGGGCAGGACCACCAGGGCAGGGCCCTCGTGGTGGGACCGAGGGGCGACAGGAGGGAGCCGGTCGGGGGGGGCTCCAGCCTGGGCCCTGGTAATACCCGGCGGGGCTGGGCCGCGGCCCGCAGCTGCCATTTTGTCCGGTTTCCTCGCCCTTGGCGGCCCTGAGTCCCATATCGAGCCCCGTCCTGCCAAGCGGGGTACTTCGCTCCCCCGGCCCCGGGCCGGCCGCTAACCTCCCCGCCGCCCCCTCGGGTCTCCCCAGCTGCACCCCCGGCGGCCCCGGGAGGCCGGGCGGCGCGCTGAGGGGCGCGGCGGGGGCGGCCCTGCCCGGCCGACGGCTCCCGGCCCCGGCCTCTCGGGGGGGAGGTGGCTTGGGGGTGAGTCGTGGGGCCGGGCCGGCGCTGCCGAGCCTCCAGCAGCTGCCGGGAGCCGAGCCGAGCCGAGCCCTTCCTGCCCGCGGCCGCCCGCGGCCCCGTGGTGAGTGCGGCGCGGCAGAGGGGCTGAGGACAGGGGGTTGAGGGCAAGGGACTGGCGGTGTGAGCTCGCTCCGGCTCTTCCAGGGGGCTCGGTGTTCGCAGTCTCGCTACAGGAGCATCCCTCGGTGCGGGGTTTCAAAGAATGCGAGGTGGCAGGAAAGAGAAAATGAAAGCCGTGGATCTGCGAGGAGGGCGCAGCGCGGCTGAAGGTGGGAAGGGAGCGGCGGCCAGACAAAGGCGAAACGCCGCTAAGGTCGAGGGGGTGGCACTGAGCCCTGCCCAAAAGACAGCAGAATTCCCCTTCGTTATCCTGGAATCTCAGACATTCCTTGGCTTCCGCACCGGTACACGCGTTCTCAGCGGAAATTGCAATTTCAGGAGTGTGACAAGCGCGTGGATTTTCCTTTTTATTTATTTATTTATTTATTTATTTTTTAGTGAGTTTTTCTTCCAGGTTTTCAGTGTAGCTCTCAGCTACTTGCACCGTCCGCCTGGGCCCAGTGAGCCGTGCTGGGGTGGCAGGGCTGCAGGCTGAGCCACGCAGGGAGCAGGTTCCTCATGAGCTGGCATTAGCTGCTGAGGAAATTCCTTCGGGGCAGCGCTTCCTCCACATGCCCAGCGCAATGCCTGGCCCCAAGCGCAGCCCTTGGGTGCTCTAACCTCGCCAGCTAACGGTAAGGGCAGATGGAGGGTCCCGAGGCAGAAGTGAGTTTCTGGAAATGCTCCGTGGCAAACTAGAAGACTGCTGGGGTTACGTGGGAGACAGCCGTTTGCTATCACATCGGGGATCTGCAGCACGAGGGCAGGGCAGGCAGTGCGTGTTTCACCCGGGACACGCAGCTGCCTGGCAGAGATGGGCGGCTGTCCTCTCCACAGAGCAGGCCCAGCATCTAGGAGCATCATCACCCGGCTGAACTGGCATTGAAGTAGGAAGAGATCCCATATTTAGTGCAATCGGTGTTTTATTATCCGTCTGCATGTGTGGCAGCGTGTTTTCTTGTGCAGAACTCAAGTGTGGTGATTATCCTGTGGATAGCAACGTAGCTCAGTCCCCAGATGTGTTGGTTAAACATGGTAAAAGCAGTATGTCTTTTTATGCTCCTCAGAAAGATCTCAGTAGTACAATTGAAACAAACGTTTTTATCTTCCATGTGTTGTTTGAAAGTATTAAGGATTATGCAGTGATGCTCCGGTGCCTATCTTGGCGTTATTGTGGCAGTATTGAATTTCCTTGGTGCTCCACAACAGTAAGGAGATTATTTTGTAACAGCTGAGTCTATTGTCCAAAAAGAGTAAGTGCAAAGATTTCATTATCAAAACGTAGTGAAATGCTTTCCTCTTATATTCCTAGGGTGAAATTTTGCAGGAACCTTGAGGTAGTATCCCTGCGCCTGTTCAGTTCATATTGAACTTGGATTTCTAATTTACTCATTTATCTTCTACATCTCTTCAAAAATGATCATGCCTCTTCAAATGATGTGTTTATGCATTAGTTTTTAAGTGCATGCCTGAAACTTCTCATGTCTTGCAGGTGGGTACATGAGGCTGGGTAGTGAGAGCATACAGTGGCAATACATGCAAATGAAATTTAGAGAAATAATCTGGTAAACTAATATCGGTGCTATAGAACCAACACTTTTATTTTCATTTATTTTCTACTCTTAATTACTCAGGTCTTACATTTAAGCTTGTAGTATGTTATTCTAGCCTTCAAGTGAGCTTCACAGTCTGTTAGTCTCTTACTGTCAGGGTGACTGTGTTCTGGGACACAGATAGAAGTCCAAGGCAGCCAAGCCCTGTGCTGCAGGTAGTGTTTCCAGTAAGACAGGCATTAGGCAGACATTAGCTCACCTCTAACATATAAAGGGATCAGTAAGAGAGGCCCACATGGGATCCAGAAATAGTCTGTAAAAGTCATTGTACCTCGGGAGTACAGTATCTCCCTGTATCTTGATTTTATGGCAGTCACTTGATAACACGATGGAGAGATACTGGAAATTTCCACAGTTCTGTGTCGTATCCTTTGCTTATATAAAGCTGTCATGGCAATCGGACAACCCCTGAAGATTTTACTGAGGCCAAAAGGAGCTGATAAAAGTGAATTCTAGGCATACAAATGAGCTGTATGAAAATAGCAGTTTTCAAAACAAAAAACACAGTAGTTTCTTTTCCAGATTAAATATACTGAATGATATTCTGTATATTTAGAATTTTTTTTTTTTTAGAACAAAATCCATTTTTATTCAGTATGGTTGGGCTAAATGGTTTCATAAGTAATACAGAGTAATGCTTTCAAACAGAATTGGGTGAAACAGTGTTGAAAATTGTGTCATTTCCTAGTGTCCTGACATCCTGAGAGGCTGTGACTGTGTGTGAAAGGCCCTTTTCATGCCACATACAGAAAGCTGTTATGCAGGTGAACACAAAGGTCCAGTATATGCCTGCAGTTTAGTAGCCAAGAAGATTTTCACTTAGAGCATTTTTGTACTGTTGAGACAACCAAAAAAAAACAGGTACCATCTACTGTGCAGACATTTTATGACACTACACAGAGCTAAATTGAACCAGCTGGGTTTCATGTTTGAGTTTCCTGATGGATTAAGAAAAATTCTCAGATTTCAGTAAGCTGTCTGGAAGTCCTGGGTAGAGGAATCAGAAGGCTTTTCATTGCTAATTTTTTTTACTAAAATGTCAGAAGATAAAATAATCTAGCCAATTTGCTACACATAAAAAATAGTGTGCAGGTGAGTTTCTCCCCTAGCTTTGTAGTATTGATTTGCTGAGCATCGGATGAAGGCTTTTTGATTTGTAACTCTGTGCTTGTGAAATGAATAAAACTGCTTGAGCAAATACAAATACAGAATGTGCTTGTGCTGAGTGCTGCAGACACTTGCTTTTGCGTGCTATATTCGCTTTTTTCTCTTTTCTTGTATGTGCTATAAAAAATTCCTAAGTGGACTTTGCAATAACTATTGGGTGGGTCAGATTAGATATCTGGATTGTGAGGATGTGTGCTGGGAGTTTGCATTGTCCTTGAAGTGATCCTTGCGTGAGTTTGAGTAAGTCACTTCTTGCACCATAAAGTTCTCATTCTAAAGATCCGAGTCCTTCGTACAGCTATTCTGACCATATAATTATTCTAAAGCATGTTATAGATAGTGGACTGTAAGATGTTAATCAAAGGATGTTTGTCATTATAAGGTGTATTTAGGTATGTGGTACAGCAATTCCATGTGGCTAGGCGGCTCTAAGATGGAATTTTGGAATAATTAAGAACACAGATAGGCAAAACTAATGCTTTCTTCTCTTTCTGTGTATTATACTGGGTGACTGACTTGTCCAAGAAGAGCAGATAAGAAGGCTAATAAGTGCATTTGGAAATTTACCCCTATAAATGTAAATATATTACAGTTCTGGGTGGACTAATCTTCAGATGCAGAACTCACAGTTCTTTAACTTATAAGGGACAGGACCAATAGAAGAACATAGATGCCAGAAATAGGACTTGAGTTCAAATTGTGGATTTTTCCACTTAGGTCTCACCTAACACAGGAGTACGTTAGGCTTCATCCTTTTTTTTTTTTTTTTTTTTTTTTTTTTTTAATGTGAATTTTCCAAAGCTGCTGTTCAGCCTGCTCTCAGAACTGCAACCACAAAGAGGCACAGTCTCCTTGGTTGTTGTGCTAAGTCTTCTTTCTGGTTTGAAGATCCTGCCCTGCAGACCCCATGTGGCTTTCAGATGGGGTAGGCATAGAGTTGAAGGTGTGGGAGTACAGAACAGGGCACGAACAGGAGAAAAGCATTGACACCTTGTTGTAAGTACCTGCTGGGTGGGGAGAGCAGGAGCCAGGTGTTAGTGGAGTGTCTCAGAGCATGAGACCAGGCAATGCTGTTCTGTCTGCCCCAGAATATAACAGAGTATGGGTTGCATAGGTCATGATAACAGGAAAGCATACAGTCCCCACCTTGTGCAGCAAATCTACCCCTCCTGATACAATGGTGTTACTTACAGTTCTGGGGCCGGGGAGGTCTCTGTTCAAAACACAGCTGCCTTTCAGTAGCGGTCCAGCTAGCAAAAAGGGAGCAGTGTTTGGTTATGTGAAAGGATGTAGGAGCTTACCTGCCAGAGAGATGCTCACTGGCTCCGAGTTTGTAATGAATGAAAGCACCTTTTGGGGTTAAAATACCAGCCCCTGGTATTTCCTTTTGGCTATCTATTTGCATTATGTAGTGTGTATTGATTTTAGATAGCCCTCTGCAAGCTGTAGCCTGGTAGCACAGTCTTGGGAATTTGGGCTGCTAATAACTGTTCAGAACAGTGGGGAAGATTGGCCTGGTTCAATATAATTGTAAAGCTTTGTTTTGACAGGCTTTTGTTGCAACCAAACAGGTACCTCAGGCTCAAACTTCCAGGAAACTGGGGCATAGACTGCAAAACAGAGACTCTAAAGAGAAGTATGCTGTGGTGTAATGTGGAAGAATTGAATCAGTCAGGTTGAATTGCTTTCTAATTGAGAGGCTACTGTAGAAATCCCTGAATGCTGGAAATCCCTGAATGTCTGGAAAGAGAAGTGGGTCTAAATGTTAAGTACTGTAGCTGCTCCTGCTGTCTTGTGGGTCCTCTGATAAGCTTAGTATTGTATGCTTTGGGTGTTTTAAGATAGTAACTACTTGGGTTGCTACTTCTAGCCAGAAGAACCAAAAGCTGTTCATCTCTCAGTCTGAGCAAACAGACTGTTAGAGATGTGACTGTAAACCATTAT
This sequence comes from Stictonetta naevosa, assembly GCA_011074415.1. NCBI lineage: Eukaryota > Metazoa > Chordata > Aves > Anseriformes > Anatidae > Stictonetta > Stictonetta naevosa. The sequence continues at coordinate 226,491 of CM021709.1, forward strand.
ATGTGTGGTCCACATCTGGATACCTCCATGTGACAGCATGCAAACCTAGAACTCAAGAAGAAAAATTGAACACAGTTGATTAGAACAAAGTCTAAGAGAAATAATTTCCTCTCTGCATAGCTCTGAAGATGAGTTTCAGGCTGTAGGAGAAGCTGGCAGTTTAAGCACCACACTTAAATTCTCTCACTTCTCCCCACACACATTTTTCAGAGGCTCATTCTGAAATGATAGTAGCAGTGAATGTTTTATAGCTACTTGTCAGATGTTGGTTAAGTGAACAAATTTGGAGATGTATTCTCAAAATGCTTAGTGTGGCTAGCTCTGATAGATGTGATAATTAATTCAGTTGTAAACATTGCATCAGATACTAGTTTGGCTGATGTTTGCACTGCATAGAGAAGGTGTGATTAATACATAAGTGGCATGTTGTTATTAGCACTCAGTGACTACAAAGGCAGTGTTCAAAAAGACTTCCAGCGTTCTTCTGCAGTGTCTGACCTTGACTTGCAGCAGCAGGTGAGTGTGTTTTTGGCTGAAATTTGATGACTTCAACATACTGGTGGTAACAGGTATTGCAATGGAAGGAGAGTTTTTTGGACCATTCTGGATGTTTTCCAGAAACTGACCATGCTGTATGACAGCACAGCAGTGCAGGCAATTGCAGTTGGGATCGTCAAGTTTCATCAGGGCTTGTCTCATCAAGAATTCGGTCTCTCACATTCAGGCAATTTGTTTCTGTTCCTAAATGTGCTTTGATATAATCACCTTGTTTTATGGTATGTAAACAGTCTGTATTAGAGCACATGTTCTGGCAGAAGTGTGCTGCCTGCCTTACACTATCCCCCTTAATATGCTTTCCACTTGTTTGTATTGTTTTGGTTAGATGTAATTTACTTGAAAACTAGCATTTTAAAAAATGTGATTGGCTGAAATAAAGTCATTGTGTAAGGATTAAATCTTTTCAGGTGGCAAATCTTGACAATATTTGGCAAGTGTAATCACTGTATTTAAATACATAAATAAATGCATAAATACATGAGGTTTAGACCAAGCTATGCAATACAAAAAATACACTAATTGTAGTTAATTTTCAGCAACTGAATTGAAGTGACTGTTGTACCACAATAAAACTCCTTGTCTGTCTTGGCACTGTGGAACAGACTGCAAAGAGCATTTTTGTCAAGGAACCCTCTCTAAGAGACAGTACTCTTGCATTATTTTCCATTTCACAACTTCACCAGCAGCAAGTTTATTCTACAGGATATCAGCTTCCTTCCTAGAGAAGATGATTCCTTGTTTAAGGGGTTGTAACGAGAGTCTCTTTCCAAGTTTGATTGGAACTTGCTTTCTCTGTGCTAAACCAAGACTATTAGCCCTTGCTTTTCATATCTACTGATCTGACTCCATTAAAAAGTCTGATGTAACTCATTCGTTTAGTCAAAATGTTCCTTCTTTGTGTTCTTAGGCAGTCCTCGAGATGGCAGCCATGGCAGAATTCAACAGTGTCCGGTCAGTGGCAGAAGTACCAGAGGGAGATGATGCTAAGCATGTTTTCTATCACAGAATGTTCTTGGAACCTCAGGAGGAAAAGAGGAACTTGAAGGCTCTGATGGTTAAGCGAGCAAAGGAAACTTGCAGCTGCACTCCAGCCAAAGTTAAAGACTGTGTTTTCAGTTTCTTTCCTATCTTCCAATGGCTTCCTAAATACAAATTAAAAGAGTGCCTACTGGGAGACCTAATGTCTGGTGTGATTGTGGGAGTCTTACTAGTCCCACAGTCAATTGCCTATTCTCTCTTGGCTGGACAGGAGCCTATCTATGGCCTTTATACGTCCTTTTTCGCAGGCATTATATATTCCATATTTGGAACCTCTCGCCACATCTCCGTGGGTATCTTTGGTGCACTTTGCCTGATGGTGGGCCAAGTGGTGGATCGTGAAGTGCAGAGAGCTGGCTACGACTTGGAGGCAACCACTGTTAGTGCCTACATGGATACAGTCACGCATGTAAACACCACCATTGTGCCTCTGAACCAGACATCGCAGATCTTGCTCTGTGATAAAACCTGCTATGCAATAAAAGTGGGAGCCACCGTGACCTTCATAGCTGGAGTTTATCAGGTAAGAGAAGGAGCACAAACAGGTATTCTGTGGAAACAGTTTTAATTCTCTTAAGTGATTGTTCCTGTGGGCTGTCTGCTGGGGTTGCACATGTTCCCTGCATCTCAGGCGAGTGGACAAAGGGAGGACTGGAGGTCTCCAGTTACTGTGGTGCAAGAAACTCGTCTTTGTCCTCTTCTTTTCTAAACAGCATTTTGCGCTTGCATTGTTACCTTATTGGGGACTGTAAGGACCTGCATTGGAGCATTGCCAGACAACACCTGCAGTTTTCATAGCTTTCTGCTCACCACCTTCCTTGCCTTGCCCTGGAACTGGCTTATATCTTAGGCCTCCATTTTGTTGGGCCAAAATGTGGCGTGTCAGTTTTTAAATCCAGACTTGGGTCATCTGGTTTTTCTTTTACCGAAAAATAATCTGAACAGAAAAGCTATTTCCAGTTTCTTTTTATTTGTCAATGTGCTTGTAAAACTTAGCTGTCTGCCCTTTCAAAGCCAAATCGATGTCATTGTATGAAAAGGATGTTACTGAGATAAAATAGTGTTGTATTGAAACAAAACTTTTAGTTACTACCATATCAAAATACATTATTTAACAATATTTTACTATTTTTGTCTCTGCTTACTTCATAGAATTGCATGCTTGCTTAAATTAAAGCAGATACCTTTGTTTTTAGACTGTCAGGCATTAACTAGGATGGATTTAGTTTTAACAGTACTGCAGAGCTGTGATATTTCAGTTCATGAGTTCACATTCAGTTCTTCCTGCAGTGACATACCTGGTGGTAGCTAATCGAATTGTAGAGGAGAGAAAAAGGAGACATACCTTTGATACTCTAAACCATTGCTTTTAGGCATTACCTAGGACTTTTTCTTGTACTGCAAGATAGTGTTGAATAATTTCACAAATGTTTTGTGTCACCTGGTGTGCAGTGAATTTATCACTGTAGGATGTAAGCAGTTTTGGAGCTGTGATTTGCACTGAACTTGGAAGGTAAATTTAAGTTTCTTTATTTGAAAAGTCAGATTATTTTATCTTCAGTCATTCTGAATGTTAGGCATATTTTACTTGCTGTCTCTCAGCCTGCCAACCAATAGATCTTCACACACTCAATTTTTATTAGTTTAATTTTAGTGGGAAGCTCCAAACAAACTCACATTTTCTTTGTATCCATAACTTTACAATAAAATTGCAAAAAGCAATCCTGGTCATACTAGTTGCCTACAGCACAGCTAGGTAATATGATTATCACTACTTTGGTTTTACAGCTAGGAAAGCCTTGAATTAAAGGAATTACCTAGCCTGTGGAGAAGCCTACTGTAGAGTCTGGAGATGAACCCATGTCTATTCAGTCCAGGCCCCAAATTTGCCTTCTCTTCAGTAATGTTTTGAGATTTTTAGGAGGTTTCCAGCCATGATTAGCCTTAACTACCTAATGGAATGTATCAAGATGACACTGCTTAATGTTTAATACATGTAAGTTCTGGCCTGCTGTCTTCAGATAACATTGTAGGCAGCCCTGTTGGCCATCTCAGGAAGTTAATAGGTTTCTAGCAAAACCTGTTGAGATTTCAGAAAGTTTCTGTAGCTGCTGTGAGAAAGTCTGTGCTGTGTTTGGTATGAAGGGTGATGGGAAGGAAGGGAAGTCTACCAGGTGTGAAGACACATATGGTAGGTATCCCTAAAACCACTCATTCCTGTGGAAGAGCACCAAGATTTTTTCCATTCAACTAACATTAATAAAAGAATGAATGACAAAGCAATTCAAAAATTTATCTCTATTCATATATAATCTGCATCACAAGGGTGTGCAGCTCATATACTTTCTGAGCCAGATGGGCCAAGCTTTATGCAGTGCAAGGGGCAGCTGTTATGCCATAAGCTGTATTTTTATTGCAGGTTGTGAGCTCGAGTCTGTTTGGAGACAGACAAAAGCATAGGTTTTGGATCCCTGAAAAGTTGATAGAAATCAAAAGAAATTGTGACAGAAATGGCAAAAGTAGCTAGTATTTCAAGTGCTTTTTCACTTGTGTTCCTTTTTTGCCCACTAAGTCAGATAGAGGTGCGTTGAGCCAATGGGCAAACGTTCAGAGTATGGGGACCTCCGTGATCTCTAAAAAAGCCTGCTCTGTGTTAGAAATGCATTTTAAGTGCAGTGCACAAGGAGCAGCTGAAAAATGGAGACTGTATGCTCCATGTTGACACCATGCCTTGTTCTCCGAGGCCACGTATGGTGCTTTTTTTATCCTGCTTTCCTCCAGTGCCCCACAGGGATGACATCTGCAAGGTTTGGATCCTAATCTGTTTTGTGTGGTTGATTCCTTGCAGGTGGCCATGGGTTTCTTTCAAGTGGGCTTTGTCTCAGTGTACCTCTCCGATTCATTGCTCAGCGGATTTGTCACGGGTGCCTCCTTTACCATCCTGACTTCACAAGCTAAGTATCTCCTGGGTCTGGACATACCACGGAGCAGTGGCGTCGGCTCCGTCATAACCACATGGATAAGCATCTTCAGAAACATACACAAGACAAACATCTGTGATCTCATCACCAGCTTCTTGTGCTTTCTTGTTCTTATCCCAACCAAAGAGCTTAACGAACACTTTAAATCCAGGCTTAAGGCTCCAATACCAATTGAATTAGCTGTGGTTGTGGCAGCTACTCTGGCATCTCATTTAGGGAAGCTGAGAGAAACATATGGCTCGAGCATTGCTGGAGAGATCCCAACAGGGTTTCTGCCACCCAGACCTCCAGAATGGAACCTGATTCCGAATGTGGCTTTGGATGCAATCCCCATAGCCATCATTGGCTTTGCCATCACAGTCTCCCTCTCAGAGATGTTTGCCAAGAAGCATGGTTACACCGTGAAGGCCAACCAGGAAATGTATGCCATTGGGTTCTGCAACATCATTCCCTCTTTCTTCCATTGTTTCACAACAAGTGCAGCTCTTGCCAAGACTCTTGTCAAAGAGTCAACAGGCTGTAGGACCCAGATTTCTGGCATAGTGACTAGTTTGTTAATCCTAATAGTCCTCCTTGTGATTGCGCCATTGTTTTATTCCCTTCAGAAATGTGTCCTTGCTGTCATAACTATTGTAAACCTCAGAGGAGCCCTGCGAAAGTTCAAAGACCTGCCAAAAATGTGGCATTTGAGCAGGGTGGACACAGTAATCTGGATAGTTACTATGGCATCCTCAGCACTCATCAGTACTGAGATTGGTCTTTTGGTTGGTGTTTGCTTCTCTATGCTCTGTGTCATTTTCCGAACTCAGAAACCAGAGGCACCCTTGCTTGGCTGGGTGGCAGAGTCTGAAACATACGAATCCCTGTCTGCTTACAAGAACTTGCAAACAAAGCCAGGAGTCGTGGTGTTCCGTTTTGAAGCACCCCTCTACTATATCAACAAAGAGTGCTTCAAATCCGCGCTGTACAAGCAAACTGGAGTCAACCCAGCTGAGGTGAAGGCAGCAAAGAAAAAGGCAGCAAAAAGAATGCTTAGACACAAAGAGGTGGGTTCTGGTGGCAACCAAACCAGCATCTCCTTGGAGCTTGTCTCTGAACCCTTGGGGTTTCACACAATAGTGATCGACTGCTGTGCAGTACAGTTTCTGGACACGGCAGGAATACGCACGCTCAAAGAGGTCTGCAAGGACTACAAGGAGATAGATGTCCAGGTGCTACTGGCCCAGTGCAATCCTTCGGTGAGGAGTTCCCTGATACGTGGAGAATTCTTCAAAGAGGGCGAGGACCGCCTTCTGTTCCACAGCGTGCACCAGGCTGTGGACTTCGCTTTGGGTGCGCAGGAGCACAATGGGACCTGTGCTTCTAAAAACTAGCTGGAGGAAGGCAGCAAATTGGAACAAAGCCTGGAAGAAAATGGGTGTGGGTCTGTGTGTTTGTGTATGAAACGTATACTCAGATGGAAAGAGGCAGGGTTGTTGGTAACACATTGGTTACTGTGCAGTGTGTTTTAATGCTTTACTTTGTCTGCCAGGTGTAATGATTCAATAGGTGGTACTGAGTGAAGGCAGTTCTTAACTTGATTGTGACCAGTCTGTGAACCGAAGGATTTTCATGTTCTCATTTCTCTTCTGTCATCAACTTTCCATTTCTGTGCCTCCCCCCCCCCCCCCCCCCCCCGAGTTTTGATCATCAGCATTGAAGTCTTTCTGGATGGGACAAGATCCTGAAGGAGTCTGGGCATCCCGTCTAGCAAAATGCTACAAGGCAACTTATTTTTTGTCTCTAGTTGTGGTATTGCTTTTCCATATCATCACACCTTTATGTTTTTAAGGAATGACTGATGGGGACTGTTTGCTCTGGTCTATAACATGTAGTCCTTAGCTGGTGATTTTGAGACAGCTAGGTAAGTAAAATCTAGACATGCAGGAAAAAAAGTCTTAACTAATAGCTTATAACTACCTATCACATCTAAATGCATTGTCGTCATCTTCTGACACGGTAATGCAGCCAGATCAACAGGGACGTGATTTTCTAATTTCTACACAGGTCTTTACATGCCAGGAAAGATTGTCTCTTTAGCTTAGTTCTCTTTGGATAATCTGGAAGGGTTTTTATTTGAAGGAGGTGGTTTAGAAGTCTGATTCATGCTGATGGTCAGTCATTCATTTTCCTAACGTTTAGGAGCACTTCAGAATTGTGAACATTAGATATGGAGATCTGTAATTCATGGGTCTCAACACACTGCAGCTCTTCATAGCCAGTTTTACAAGCCAGGCAGAGTCACAGGAGCCAAAATGAAAAGGGCCTCTTAGACTGGCCAGCATCTGTCTGAGTCACACAGACTTCATGTGTGAATACAGGTTTTATTGACCGTAAACCCTTTACACATGTTCAGTCATGGACATTTTGGAATGGGGATGGTAGGCCAGGAAGTACAGTCATTAGAAAAAGAGCCAGAGAGGATTCTGCTGAAAGCTGTTCACCATGTTAGTTTAAATAAAACTTTGTACTTTGCTTTTAAATTATGCAGAACCATGAAGAGTGTCTATTATTCATCCTAAAATAGAAGCACTGAGTAGGAAGGCTGTTCTCTGTTCTTACAGAAATAGAATACAATTATGAAAACATAATTGAAAGATTGACTTTTTTTTTTTTTTTTTTTTTTTTTACTGAATGCCAGCTATACCTAGCACACCATACACACTTGGAAGAGGGTGGTTTCTCCCAGGGGAGTTTATAGTCTGAGCTGCAGTTTCTTGACAGCTTTTACAAGGGAAAAGATGTTTTATACAGACAGTATGCTTATTCTTAATCATTCAAAAATAATGAATCAAGAATCAAAAAGGTAACAAAATGCAATATAAGTCATGAAACATCTTCTAAATAGAAATCTGTTTTCTTTTTAGGATTATTTTCTTCTTTTTTTCTGAGCAACTAGTAACTTCAGGAGGGCTTTTCACTTTAAGCCAAATCCTCCATGCCATTTTTAAACACTGATTTTAGCTATTGCTTTTCAAGACATCAGAATAGTGCTAGAAGCAGCGCCCTCTCCTCAAAGTCGTGATGAAAAATTAAATCACAATAAATAGTGTACCCTGTTGAGGCAAATTTTCATGCTTCCCCTCAGCCACTCTTTCTCACTCCCTTGCCCCTCAGGCATGTAACTTAGAGGGAGAGGAGGACCGAGAAGCTGCTCTGGCCCACCAGGGGACGTCCCCTGAAGCAGGGATAAAGTAAAGTAGAAGTTGTTTTGGGTGAGTCTTTCCTCTCTACACTCTCATGATGGCTTCTACTCTTTCCATGCTGCCCAGGTGAAGATTTTTTTGACCTGTTAGCTATGCAGCAGGGTAATAGAAGAAGAAAACAAAAAATATTAACATTTCTGTCAAATTCATTTCCATTTGTGCCAGGAAGGGAGGAATGAGAGTGTTACTTCCAAGAAGCAGTAGTTTCACAGCTGTCAGGATGCATATTTATAGCACCTGGTTATTTGTTTGCATTAAAGCACAATAAAACACCCATAAATTGATTTTCAAAGAATTAATTTAGATTACAGCTAAAAGATACGCTAAAGTGATTTATGTTCAGCTAGAGCACATGCTTGGCCGCAGTGCTGTTTGTGCAGCCACAACTGGCAATGTAGCCTCCAAATTTCATTTCAAACAAAACATTAAAAAAGCATATTAAAATGCAGTGGTAAAAGCAGTCAGCCAAACAAAAGAACAACTTTTGATGTTCTTATTTAAGATAATATCCAAAGGCCACAGTTTATCCTCTGTATAAACTCACACAGCCCTGGTTAAAAGGGAACAGAAATAAATACCAGTTTTCAGAGAGTTTATTGTAATAGAGAATCATTGGATGTTAACTGAAGATTAGAGCTTATCATGGCAGGGATTTCTTTAAACTGCGATTTCAGCCATTTTCCTTTTAGGCCAACATTTTATTTTTAACAGAGACATGAATCTAAGCAAAATCAAGCCTCCTTCGTAAAAGGAGTATGCTTCAATGTGTTTATGGACCCTTTAGAAGTAATCCAACTTCATATTTAGGAATCAGGGACCACATCTGAAAACTGTTTCCCTAAAGAATGTGATTTATAAAAAAATTTCAGACATGTATACGTGCCTTTTGCAGCTGTTTGATGAATGCAGCAGCTGTATTTCACCAGTTGTGTTTTTGTGATGTGGCTGTTTTCTGTCCTGGAAGGGGCTCTTCTACCGTCTGCTGTCTAAAATAAACGGTGGAATGCATGTACTGGATTTTAAAAGGGAAAGTCTGCCATGCCCACTGCCATCTAGCCCTTCTCTCATCCCTGCCTCACAGCTTAACATGTAGTCTATGGGAAGAAGGAATCCCAGAACAATTGGTTTTGGGAACACTCCTCTGTCCAGAGCAGTGACGTTTGCCCCAGCCACAGCCTTCAGAGCCCTGGGCCAGCCTGGAAGGTTGCGTAAACCACTGATCTCCAGGGACTCTGCTCCCAAAGGCACTAATCCAGCAATTACCAGTCTAAATGAGGAATTAAGAGATCATTAGCATATTCATTAATGATCACAACACAGCATTATGGAAATGAATACTCACAGTCTCAGCCATGCTAAATGGTTCCTGGAAATGTCTTTAGTAGTCTCCTGCAAAATGTCAGACTTCCTGCATTTATTGCTGCCATATATAGCAGATTCAACTCCTCCTAATGTGCCAATTGCAGTAATAAATATTTAAATTATGGAAATGTTTTGACACAGAAACAGTGTTCAGTCTACTTCGTAAAGTGGAAAGGTGCTGCCACAATGCACACGGTGCTTATTTTTGGATTTATGATGACATGGTCAACCTCAGTCTTGCGCGATTTAGTGATCCTGATTTCCTAGTAAGTGATTACAGCTCCATCTGCTGCTCCCTAATTCGCTGCCAGATCCACCTCATTACCCTCTTCCACGCCTCTTTCTGTTTTGCTTTAAGACATTGTATGCGTTTGACTGTAAGCAGAAGAATCATTGTATATTTTGCTATTGCCTGTGAACTGCTACTTAGTTTTTGCGCCAAGGCTAAAGCAAAAAGCCATAAAACAGCCCCAAAATCTCCTGGCCCTCTGGGCTATGAGCCTGAGAGAAAAGGAGCTGCGGGCAGCCGGTGTGCATTTTTCCATAATGAGTGTAATAATAATACAGGGACCGAGTTCCTGCTCAGTGCTGCTGCATGAGTTAGTGTCCTGTACTAGGTATTATTAGGGATTTCTGGTTTTGTGCTTATTTATTTTTGTGTAATTTTAATCTAATTCTGTATTGGGCTCCCCCAGCCAGGGCAGCTAAGCTGCCATGACTTCTGCACTCCCTCCCCACTGGGATGCAGTGATGAACGGAGGGATGTCTCTCTTGAGAAAAAAATACAGCAGTTCCTTCATCTCTGCTCACTTCTGCTGGCTTGTGCTGAGAGGCATTAAAATCCATCGCTGACGGGCCTGGAGTGCAGAGGGGAGGTTCTGCAGGCAGAAGAGCATCCTGGCTGCCACTCTGCTGGAACCTAGATCTACATCTCAAACCTTACTTGAGAAGACCAGCAACGCTGCACATCTCCCCGGATCTGGTTCTTTGAATCTTCCACCCAAGGGCTGTGCAACCTCACTGTGCCTAGCTGCCTGCTGTCAGCACCCTGGTGTTGATGCTAGGAGTTTTTAAGGAGGTGAAAGTCATCACCCACACGACTGGACTGTCGGAGACTGCTGGTCTACAAGAAGATTGTAGAACAGAAACTGGAACAAGAGGAAACCCTGTTAGTTGAGGGTGAAACTCTTCAGGCAGATAGTTTATTTCAGGGCATTATCTTCTGGGTTTTCTTTCACGTGCTTTGGAAAGGTGATTAAGTGATCGAGGTGATTTAAACTTTAACAGCATTAGCTGAGCTAATGAAGCTGCCATGGAGATAGCAGTCATCTACTGCTAATGCCATACAAGGTGCTTTGTATCTGTAGAACTTGTTGTGCTTTGCTGAGTCTCAGTCTAGGATGCCAATATCGATGTAAGTGTCCGCACTAGAGTGTTTTACACGTCTGCTATGCTGGCATAGCTAGAAGGGTCAATCTCTTCAGTACAGATGAGGCACTGTGCCTTTGCACTTTGAATAACGTTGTTACGTCCCAAGAATTACTTGCACTCAGTTGTTATGTTTGTAAGCCTTTGGTGGAGCAGCTGCACATGTGAGAAAATACCTATCTTTATTATTTCAATCAAATTCCACCTGAGGTGGAAATCATTTTGAGTCTTGCTTTTTCTTTTGAGATGACTAAAATGCTAGAAGTGAGGCCTCTGGCTAAGTAAAATGGCAAATATTTAATACATATATGTATGTATTTAGTGCATAATATAATTAATACCTTTCTATTAGATTTTATAAATAGGCACATTGCTATTTCTCTAATGTGCAAATACACAAAATATTACAACATTTGATGGAGAATCAAATCCCTATTGTGGAAATGTACTGTCTAAAATATTTGGATTGCCGATCTCTGCAGCTCTGAAAGCACTTCGTTCTTAGTCCAGCTCCCAAGTGATCTCAAGACTCCACAGGATAAAAGGGAACCAAACATTTTGCTGGACTTGCGTCCAAGTTTTTAATGTCTAATCTTTGTCTTTAGGAATAAAATTTTTTGTATATTTGAAGTGCAGCTGAAACATGCTTAGAGGGGTGGAGCTTCCCTTTTTCTGGTAAGCACATGGTGATTTGATTAAATCACCTCTGGTTGCTGACAATCATTTCAGGTACCATGGTATATGCTCTGGGATATGATTTCTGAATTATCTTAAATTCAGAGTAATTTTAGATACTATTCGTGACATAATGTTTTGCAGAATAAATGATATGGCAAAAACTACCTGGAACAGCTTTTTCACATTTGGGAATCCATTTAAACAAACGTGACTTCATGAATGGAACAGGCCACATTGGTTGGCTGACCTGAACAGTTTACAGAAGTAGTTTATTGCAAAATAGTTTGCAGAAGTTGCATAGCACATATAAGAGATTGCCTTTTTACTGATTTATCTGTGTGGTACAAAGGAGGTGTAACATTTCCCCTGGTCTGGTGCTGGGATCCATGGTGCGGGGGAAGCTGCCTGCTGCATGCCTTTGCTCAGTGCTGGGTGTGTGTTTGCTAACACAGACTTCACTTTGCCTTGGGCACAGCTTGAGAAGAGATGCAATGCCATCAGCTCCTTGTTGAGGGCTGTACTCACTGACCAAAATTTGCCACAAGGGTTGTATTTTGTTAGTTGTTATGTCATACCAACAAAACGCAATGATGGGTTATATACTCTGCTTATTGTTGCCTTTGGTTTACACTGTCTCCATCTGCTAGTTCTTTATCAATTGTCATTTTAAAATGCTAATGTGCCTTATTGTCATTGTAGATGTTAGCACAGCAATTTTCTATCAAATGTGGTAAAATCGTTGTGATTTCTTTACAATCATTAAAAGATATTTATGTTTTTTTTTCGTGCTGTCAGACACATGCTTGATGCCTTAGAAGATGTTGAAGCTATAAATTTGAAGAGGAAAAACCACACATACATGAATAGTGAACCCCTAATCCCTGTTTCTCTCAATAGATGCAGCAGACCCTGTGGTAAAGCCTGGTGTACACACAGCTGCGTGCACATCCTTAATTCCTAAGCTAGAGCATAACATATTTCATAAGCTAGAGCATAGCGTTCTCCTGGGCTTGTGTGTATTTGGTATACAATGGCACACGTGGAAGTTTCATGCCAATGTAGAACAGTGCACTGGCTGACGATACACGGACAGCAGCAGGCTTTGGCTTTTTTTGGTGCTCTGAGCAGCTGGGCTGCTGTTTGTGTCCTGAAGGGACGTGGCCAGCAGTAAGAAAAGCAATGCCAACCCTGTGCTGTGTCAGGGTGAGTGGCACTCTCCTGTGGGCCAGGTGCAAATTCCTAAGCTGCAGGAAGCAACAGCTTTGCTCAGGTTTGGTGCTTTGCTTGCAGCACATGATATCCACCTTTGTGGCTGTAATAAATCGCTGCAATGTGTTCCGGGGTTATTTGACATAGCAGTTATATGCCCTGGTGAGGTTATGGCCAGTAAGAGTCAGAGCAAAAATAGACCAGCTCTGGGAGCAGTTCTGGGCAGTTACTGTAAGCATGCATGCCCTCGTGTTACACAAAGGATTTTCTTGATCCAGCTTTTACCTGAGGGCACCTTTTACCTTAGGAAACCTTGGAGCACTGCTGTAGTTCCTGCATCAGTGCCAAGAGTGGTAGGAGCATTCAGTTTCAGGTAATGCTGACAGGAGCTTTGTGCTCTCCTGAAAAGCACAGGACAGCCGTTGCCTTTAGCAGAGCAATGCTGATGCCTGCTGATGCAGAGCCCAGATAATGGGCTTCCATCAGGAGCACCCTTTGCTGGTGCCACATGAGGCTCTGCCTTCCCTGCAGACAACCATAATTGTCTCTATATATGCTCCCGTGCCAAAGGAGACTCCCCAGCCACATCTCCTTCTGTTAAAAATCTGCTAGCAGATCCAGTCTCATCGTACCATAAGTGGTTAGAGATGTGCTCCAGTTTCTGTGCTTCTTACCCCCTGCTGGGGCATCTTTGATTCCTGGGGCACTGAGATGTGACCTCTGCAGGGTTCCTCCCCGCGGCGGTGCTGCAGGGAGCTCAGGAACCACGCTGGGGCTGCTGTGGAGCCGTGGGGCATGGCTGCGGTGGTGAGAAAGCTGGGTTCATCTCAAATAGAGTGACCCTGCGGGCTGGCCAGCAGCTAAAGGGGCCGGTGGCAGCCAGCACAGCCTCGGGAGCACGGAGGGCTCTCAGGTGAAACAAATGGGCCCAGCCTGAAATGATGCCAAGCAACCTGGGCCAAGTGCCAATGCGGTATGAAATAGTAATGTGTCTCCCTGCTGTCATTTTGTTGCGTACATCTCTAATCAATTTACAGAGCCATTACAGAATTTTCAATGATTAGCTGGATAATTTGCAAAAGGGTCATAAGCACTGGGCATTTATCACGCAGGAAAAAGCAGGAAAACAGCAACAACCTGCTGTGAAGTTAGCAAGGCATTGTTTTCATCCTCCTTATGTAGGCTGGGATTGCTCCCCAAATCCTCTAGCTGATGTGCTATGAAGTGCTGGTTTCTTTCTGTGTCCTACGAGTGGGCATCCATGCTGGGGAAAGGACCTGGGGCAGGGCATGTCAGGGGGACCCAATCTGTGGTGTCCTCGGTAGGCTGCTGGGCGGTGTTTGACCTCTGTTTCCAAAGATGCTCTTCTGCATCCATCTAGCTCTGCTATCCCTATGCCGAATCCCTTTTCAAGGACGTATGCGCCATCTTGCATCTTCCAAAATACACTAAGAAAAAGCATTCCTTGCATGTCTGTCTTCACAGCTAATTGCTGGGAGAGAGCAGTAGTCCAAATTATCATTAGCAGTCCTCTTTATCATTGTTAATTTGTAGGCTCCTTGGACCTTCTCAAGCTTTAGAGCGGAGTGACTGCATTAACAAGTTGTAGTCAGTGGGTCAGTGACACTCCTGGCCTCACATTGTCTGAAAAGAACTTTCCTCTTTGTCTTGCATGCTCTGCTGTGACCCCTGCACATTATCATAAACTGCCCTGCAAAATAACAGGAGGCTGCAAAAAGTGTTTTATTTTCTGGGGTGACCTAGTGTACTGCTTCCACATTCTCTGGCATTATCTCTTGCAAAAAGAAGTGAGTAATTTATTTCTAGGAAACCACAGGAGCAGTTCTGTTCATCTTTTTTGTCCCCTGCTTTTGTTGCAACTCACCATGTCTCAGCAGTGCGACCAGTTCAGGGTTTGTCTCCTTTTTCTTATGTTTCTCTTTAAAAAAAAAATAAATGTTTTGGCAAATGACTACATCTTGAAAATCCATTTCCATGTGGAACTGAACCAGCAGCCATTTGAAAAGACAGTTAAGTCCCAAATCTGAAGGGAAAGAAAAGCACCTCTCTTAGCTACCTGGCACCATTTCTTGGCCCTTGCTGTGTTTTCTTGAAGTGGGCTGTGGTCCCAGGCCCTGCAGAGCAGGGCGGTGCCCTCCTGTGCTAAGGCAGGCCGGTCCAGTTCTGGGGCCAAGACACTGGGGACGCTGCTTGAAGAGCTTCCTGGAGCCAAACGGTTTTAAGTGCATTCACGAGCCTTAAAGCAAATAAATCCTTGTGCAGTGCTGTTAGCTCTGCTCCAAAGAAAACTGCCGTATTGACCAAGATGTCAGCTCGTCCTGCTAACCATAAAGGTTGCACTGATGCAGCAGCAGATAAGTGAACTCGCTACATTTGCCCATTGCAAGATATCTAGGTAACAATCATGGACCCAGACAATTTTATGTTATTTGTTTTACTGCAGGACAAAAACACATCACCACCCCCTGTAAGAATGAAGTTGGTCTCTCCTGTACCTGGAGCGTGGGTTTCCACTGCTCTGGTTCTAGCTGCTTGCAGTGGAATTGTGTAGATGGATGTCACATTGCTCACATACCATGCTATGAATGACAACTCTGAATTTCGTCCTTCCTGCTTGTCTTAAAAACAGGGTACCGTGTTGCTGGCAGGCAATGCGTTCTGCCTACACTTGCATGGTTCAAGTTAATACTCACCATCTGTTCAACCCAACCTTTCCCATAATGGAGTTAAACAGTTAGATGAGTTTATGGTGGTAATAAAGATCAACCCTGGAATATGCATTTGAAAACAAACTATTTCAGAAGTGTAGCTATAGTGACCTTGTGTTTGGAAGACTTTGCAGCCTCAGCCAGCTCAAGGTCACATGAAGTGCTGTGGGTTTCTTTTTTAAGATTGTCTGTTACATATTTTCTCGAGTAAATGTGAAATATTTCCAGCTCCTACCCTTACCTCACCTCATGCAGCAAAAGTGATTTCAGAGGTGTACGCAGTGTTCAGTGTGAGCAAGGATGCTCCTGCATTCTCTCTGCCGGAAGGGAGGACACAGAACGGCCTCTCCTCAGTGCCCCCAGCTGGAGGGGCCAAGCCGAAACTGCCCTTGCACAAAGAGCTTCAACTTCAAAGAGATCGGTGCAGAGAACCAAAGCCCACAGGGAAGCCAGCTGGGACGAGGAGGTCAAGAATGTAATAGCAGGGAAAGTATGGAATACTTTAAAATTGAGTATAAAAAATCAACTGAGAATTTGCACACAAAAACGGGAAAAAATGTAGGGTAGGCTTCAGACAATTAAAAAATCACATTCACAAAGGGTGGCAGAGGAAGCACAGAGACAGAGGGATGGAAAAAGAACTGCACACCGAGTGTTAAACCTGTGAGAAGCAAAAGAAAATGGGTAAATCAAGACTTAACAACTTATGCCAAGTGGTAAAGGAAATAGTAACACACCAAAGAGATACAATACATGGAACAAGATGGAACTTGGAGAAGAAGTGCCATGCAGGGTTGATGTTAAAGGTAGCCTAGATATTGTCACAGTTGGAAAACATGCTTTGTCCCATTTCTTTGGAGGACAGTAATGCTGAAGACAGACAAGATCAGAGATCCAGAATTAGAAAGGAACGCTTCCTAAATAAGATCGAAATTCAAAGGATGGATTGTGCTCAGATGTATTTCATCCCAGCAAATAAGCCAACTTAAAAGACTGGCCAGTACCTCAGTGACTGGATTTCAAGATGAAGGAATCATACAAAAGGTGGAGATCTGGGTCCTTTGCTAAGGAAGGAGCTTAAAAAATAAATAAATAAATAAATAAAAATGAAGATGATATCAGACAGGCCAAGATACAAAATGAGCTGTAACTAGGAAGGATTATAAAGTGTATGAAGGGATCATCTTCTAAGGACAAGGAGAATGAAGAGGCCAAGGAAAGAAATAGTCCACTCCTGAAAGAAGGGAGAGGGAAATGAGCTGTGGAGCAATAGCAGAGAAAAAGAATTAGTATAAGTAGCTAAATACATTGAGCAGCTGTCTCCCCTGCCATATGCTCTCATTTTTTTCCTGCTGCCAGAGAGCACTAATGTTTCTCATTTATTTGCTCCTAATTACTGAGATACAGCCTTGCACTAATGAGATAAATGTAACTTAGGATGCTGATCTTCCCCTCCTCTTCCCTCAGGGCATCTCCCTAACATCTAAATCACAGACATGTGAAAGTGCCATCTCTCCATGCCCCCCACCATCTCTCCAAACCCCATGGGCCCCAGTCCTCCTCCCCCAAGCCCAGAACAAAGCCAGTGCCAGCAGCTGAGGTGGGGACCAGGCTGCTCCCTGCCAGGCAGCGCTGCTGTCCTGCTCCAGGGGCAGCGGCACATCCAGCAAGGTCTGAGGCTAGGTTGATGGAAACGAGACGGAAAAGAGTCGGCAGAGACTGAGATGAGACTGGCAAGCAGAAATACATGCTGAGAGGTCTCATGTAGGTTGTTGGCACGGATTGCAAGGGAAGTTTATAAGGCTGCTGGTTTAGTTCAGGGTAATGAGACATTGCCTTTTTCCTGGCCACTAATGCAATTGCTCACCTTTACCTTTGAAGGCAGTGCAGCCCTGCACTTCTGCAAAGTGAAATCCCTCGTTACTTTGATACAAAAACCCTTGTTCCTTTGCCACGCTCTTTAAAAAGCACATGCAGAATGCGGGTTACGCAGATTTGCCACATGCCACGTTCTCTCTCTGCCCAGAAATAACAATGCCATCACACCCCTTCTTGCAGTGCCTGAAGCCTTTGTGAAGGCATGCACAAACTGTGCGTGCAGCATGGCAGAGCAGGGGTGGGAGCGCTCGGGGAGCAGCCCGGCACGTGGCTGCAGTGTGTGTGGGGCAGGGCCTGGGGTGAGAATGCGGTGGTGGAGCACGTTGGTAGAAAAGCTACCAGCAAAGAACAGTGTTGTTTGATTGTTTTTATGGAGCAAAAGGATGCCCAGAATACATGAAGATCTGCGTAGAGAAGCCCAGCAGGACTTGGGCCCCAGGGAGGGGCAGTGTCACAGCACACGCAGGAAGATTTCCATGCGGTGTTGCCCTTGTTTAGCCAACACGTCCCCAGATACTAGCAATGCTGTTATCTGGCAGGAGCACTTCTCCAAAACCCCTTCAATCATTCTTAATGGCCAGAGCAAGTTTTCATCAAAAATACTCTCCCTGAACGATGTTTGTTTTCAAAACACAGCTCTGTTTGGCCGGCTGCACTGCCTTCATCAGCTGCAGCAAGATAAAAGGGCCAGTTGCTTGGCTGAATAATTCAGTTTTCTCAAGAGAAGCAAGACATGATCCAGAAGGAAGGCAAAGGAAGCAGGTTTGCTGTTGTTTGGCTTGTGCTTTCTCTGTTCAGTGTGTGCTGTGAGGTGAGGAGACAGGTCTGCCAGCAGGAGGGGGACCTGAGGAAAACACCCCCAGTCCCTTGGCTCCTGCAGCCAGAGGTAAGAGACTGTGGTCAGGCCCAGGGATGTGAAATGAACCCATAGGGTAGGAGAATGGGCATTGCCTCAATTCATTATCCCAGTTCAGTTTCCAGAGCCTGGGTCTACACTCAAGAGAATGTTTCTCTTTGTGTGTTGATCATTTTTGACAAAAAGTTGTATTTTGTTGCAACTGTATTTTGACTGAAAAACTTTGAGTAGCTCTGGCAAATATCTTATTTAATCATATGGAAGAAGTTGAATGCTTTAATTCGGCAGATATCAACCTCTGTAATGGGCTTATTTGATGCAAGCCAGCAATGTAATTTAAAATGTCAAAATGTTAAAGGAAAAAATATTTCGCAAATAACTTCCCTTACCCACATGTTGCATTCCTATCACATCACTTGGAATGCCTTAACATTGTCAAAATAGGTTTTGTTTAAGTGGAAGCATCGTCAGGAAATGCAGGGTTGCTGAAGAAGTTTTAGTTCGGTGAAATAACATTGTCTGATATTAAACCACTCTGCTGTCCTTTTAGCCAAGAGCACAGCACTTGCTGTAGCTTTGTCTGATGTGGCCATCTGTGCAAGTAGGAATGCCATGTGAACTGTGGTCTTGGGGCTGTGCTTAATTAGGCCCGTAACTGATAGCAAACAAATCAACTGGCACCGCAGGAAGGTGCTTTTCTGTTTGATTTGTGTGAGGTTATTTTCCTTTGTTTGTTTATCCATGCAATCTGCACAAGCCCTGGAGCTAAGTAAAGCACTTTATGCACATGAATGCAACTCCTCATGGCATGCCTGCTCTCCTGCCATAGCTCTCCTGGTGCAATGGAAGGCACGCCGAGCCAGATGTCAGAACAGAGCAAAGATGTACTGAGCTCCCTAACCCCAGAAGAGCCTCCTGTCAGTTTTATATGCGTCAGGTTGGAGGAGAACGAGCCCACAGACTTCAGCACCAAGGATTTCATCCTGAAGAAAGCCAGAGAGGTCTGCAAATGCAATCATCAAACCATCATCACCTTCTTCTGTCAGCTGTTCCCAGTGCTGGACTGGCTGCCCCAGTACGATGTCAGAACAGTTACTTGGGGATGTCATATCTGGGCTCCTGGTGGGGATAGTTGCCATCCCTCAGTCCATCTCGTACTCCCTGCTAGCCAGCCAGGATCCCATCTACGGAATCTACACCAACTTCTGCAATATCATCTACATGGCCATGGCCACTTCATGCCACAACTTTGTTGGATCCTTCGGGGTCCTTTGCTTGATGATCGGGCAGTCTGTGAACCGGCACCTCCAGCTAGCAGGGTACAGCTACGGCAGCACTGGCTCTGTGCTGGTGGGCAATTCCACCTCCCACAGGAACGGGATGGCTACCTGTGACAGGAGCTGCTATGCCATCACTGTGGCTCTTTCCCTGAGCTTTCTGGTTGGCCTTTTCCAGGTACAGATGTTCACTGCTGTGCTGTTTCCTCTCTGTCCTTTCCCTGCTAGGAACTTCTGAGCTTAACAGCTCTAAGCTCCAGTCTCACTTCAGACTTAAAAGCCATGAGAAATGTTTCCTAACATAACTAGACCCTTGCACCCTTGACCCAACTGTAGTGATTTGGAAAGCCCAAACACAGATGAATTTGGGGGTTTGCTTCCCCTGTGTGATAGGCCAGATGTCTGGATGTGTCTGAAACATGCTTAGGATCAGATGCGAGGGAAGAAAGGGAACCGTGAACCACCTTCCCACCACCCCAGTCCTACCTGAGCTGACAACTGGGCAGGTCAGAGCAAGTTAGGGTGGGCAAGAACAGCCCACAAGGACCCCGCCATCAGCAGGGTCTCCATTAAAGGCTGTGCAGTGTCGCCACTGTCTGGGTCTTGCTGTCAGTGGACAGCTTCTGGCCCTCCCACTGTGACAACTAAAGTCACTGTGCTGCACTGTCTTGATGCCACTGAGAGATGCTGATGGCTGTTTGGATGTGGCTGCTTCCTGCACCTTCAGAGTTAACTGTGAGCCCTTAGTGTTTGAAGGAGACAGCAACCAGGATCATGTAGGCTTCTTTGTATGGCATCTCCAGCCACAGACAAGACTTCTAGGTAGCTCTTTAGTTCTTCATACTGCAGATTAACTCCTTAAGAAAGAGGCCTCGGTCTCACGCAGAATGCTCAGCAGGCAGGGTAGCTGGAGAGGCTGAAGTGAAAGCAGACTGGCAGAAGTTGCCGGCCACCTCTTCTATCCCTTCTCATGGATGCTAATGATACGGCTGGCTTGCTTTTCAGATCCTGCTGGGGATTTTACAGCTGGGCTTTGTGGCTGTCTACCTGTCAGAACCTCTCCTCAGTGGCTTTGTGGCTTGCTCCAGCCTCACCATTATCACCTCCCAGATGAAGTACCTTCTGGGACTGAAAATCCCTCAGCACGAAGGGGTGGGCTCCTTCATCCTGACGTGGCTTGACCTTTTCAGGTACATCCAGAACACCAACATCTGTGACCTGCTCACCAGTCTTGTTGCTTTGGCCATCATAGTGCCTGTCAAAGAGATCAATGACCGGTGTAAGGACAGGATGAAGGCCCCATTCCCCATAGAGCTGCTTGTGGTCATTGTAGCCACGGTAGTATCTTACTACTTCAACTTTCAAGAGCGATACAAGTCGGCCATTTGTGGGGCTATCCCCACTGGTTTCAGGAAGCCCACTCTACCAGATACGAAGCTGTTCTCCAGTCTGGCAGTTGATGCCCTGCCCATTGCTATTATTGGCTTTGCTATGACCGTCTCCCTGGCGGAAATCTTTAGCAAAAAGCACGGCTACGCCATCTGTGCCAACCAAGAGATGATTGCCATTGGCATGTGCAACCTGATCCCAGCTTTCTTCTACTGCTTTGCCAGCTCTGCGGCCTTGACCAAGACTCTGCTGAAGGAGTCCACGGGGACCCAAACCCAGGTCTCTGGCCTGGTCACCTCCCTGGTGCTGCTGCTAGTGTTGCTGTGGATTGTGCCGCTCTTCTACTCGCTGCAGACCTCCGTCCTGGGGGTGGTCACCATTGCCAACCTGCGGGGGGGGGCTGAAGAGGTTCCGCGACATCCCTTGCATGTGGCAGCTCAGCAAGCTGGACACGGTGGTGTGGTGTACAGCCATGCTGGCCTGCACGCTGATTACCACGGAGATTGGGCTCCTCGTGGGCGTCTGCTTTGCTCTGCTCTGCATCATCTTCCGTACACAGAGACCCAGGGCCATGCTCCTGGGCAAGGTCGGCAACACGGAGATCTATGAGGACCAGGCCACTTACAAGCAACTCAGCAGTATTGCCAACATCAAAATCCTCCGCTTCGAGTCGTCCCTTTACTATGCCAACAAAGATTATTTCAAGACTGTTCTCTACCAGAAAACTGAGTTAAATCCCATCCTGCTGGCTGCTAGGCATCAAAGGGTGGAGAGCCAGGCAAATGCAGACATGGGCAATGGCAAAAGATTTTTTGGCACCGGGTTGGACTGCCTGAAACCTGCCAAGACAAGGGCTGAGAAGTCACCCCCAGATGTCTGCCCTCCCTCCGTAGACACGCACAACTTAATCATTGACTGTGGGGCGATGCAGTTCATAGATACCGTGGGTCTCTCCGTGCTGAAGGACACACATCACAACTACAAGGAGATTGGTGTCCAGGTGCTCCTGGCCAACTGCAACCCTTCCATCCGCCACCAGCTCCGGGAGGGAGGCTGGGCTGGCCAGGCAGCTAATGGTGGGCAGCTGGCTTTCCACAGCATTGACGATGCAGTGCAGTTTGCTGAGCAGTGGTACCACATGCAGCAAGAGAAAAAGGATGCGCTCCTGGACCCCGAAGACCTGCACGTCCAGACATCTTTGTAGACCTGTGTGTGAGGAATGACTTCTAATGAGGGTGGGCTTGGTACGTGCTTCAGAGCAATTTCAGTTTTCATGTGATCGGAGCATGAAAAAAGACTAAGGAACTGTGAGCAGCAAGCAAGGGGCAAAATGACTGGGGAGGGAGGGAGTTCAGCAGAGATCGCCCCTAGCCTGAGAGGCATTTCAGGGTTGGTTGTGTGGGCTGGGAGCCTGGCTGGCTTTTACCCTTCTCCCTTTGGAAAGGGCTGTGACGCCAAGAGATGGTGCACAGTGACGTGGGCCTCCCAGCTTCCCCAGGGATCGTTCATGGGAGATGCTAAGCCATGGTGCCTCTCCCACTTGCTGTCTGCTCCTTCCCAACCCACCACAGCGCATCCGCAGCCACCTGGCTCCTGCACTGGCGCCGGGCTTGTGTGGGCTCTGGGTGGCAAGCGTGAGGTGTGTTGCACAGCCTGCAACCTTTGCACAGGCCGCCAGGCGCTGCTGTGCTCCCTTTGCCGGCTCAATCTGCAGGCGGGCCCTGCCTGCCCCTCTGGAAGGAAGGGTCTGCATGTATTCCCTCCAACCCTTCTGCTTTCAGTTACCCATGAGAGTGGACCCCAGCCCCGCTGAGTGCAAGGGGACCCCAGCCAGTTGGGGCATGCATTTCGAAGGCTCGGGGAGCCTCTGGGTGCTCTCACAAGGGAGCACTTGGCCACCTCCTGGCTGGGGCTTTGTTCCTTGGAGCCTGGGTGATGTTTGGAGGTGGCCTGGACCCCACAGTGACCACTGGGGCCAGCAGTATGGGACATCGCTGTCCCTTACAGCTGCAGTCCTCGGGCAGCAGCAGCTCCAACTGTGCTGTGTGCATGGTGGAAATCACAGCAGAGGCTTTGCAGGGGCTTGTTGAGAGAGGCCTTTGGGGAGGGCAGGCTCGATGCAGGAAAAAAGGGAAGTGCAGAAGTTCGGATTCTTAAAAGACAAGGATGGAGCCTGCTAAATCTGGAACTCTCCTGATCCTCCTTTTGTCCTCAGTGATAAAAACAAACAAACAAACAAACAAATGAAAAAAAAAAGAACACCAATAGCAATGTTCTCCAACCCAGCACCAAGGAAAAGCTGCTCTGCGGAGCACACTTAGGAGCATTCATAAATGCAATTATAGCTTACGGAGTTTCATTCTAGGTGCAACTCCAGTGTCCAGAATAATTAGGAAAAGGGCTGCAAGAATCCCCTCTTGTGGTGCAATCTCTCGAAAATCGCAGAGAAATGCACATCCCAAGGCATCTTTGGGTGCCAGATCGCAAGGCCACTCACCAACCTCCTGAAACATGGGGGGTTTGGGCCCAGCTGAACTGGGGGTGAGACCGAGCATTCCCCCTTGCTCCTTCCCTCACTGACACATCTGTTTGTTGCCACTTTTATTTTGGACTGGCCGTCTCTCCCCTACATCCACCCCCAGTCAGTGTGGGAAATAGATTGCAGAGGCTCATTTGTCTTCCCAACACCCTACAGCAGAGAGTTTAACAGTCTGTCAGTGGCCACAAAAAAAAAAGCAGCAAACCCAGCAACAGCAAAGCACTTCCCTTAAAAGCAAACGAGTTTCAGAAGACTGTTGAGATTTGCCCCAGCCAGTAGCTCTTGCTCGGCCGCTGTGTGGGGCTCCGGACGTTCTGCTGCAGGGCAGGACGGGCACCTTGCCCTGCAGTTCCATGATAGATTGCAAAGAACTGCCATTGCTGAAATTGCAGCTCCCCTCCTGAAAAAAAAAAAAAAGAAAAAAAAAAAAGAAAAAAAAAGAAATAAAAAGAAAAAAAAGAAAAGAGAAAAAAAAAAGAAAAAAGAAAGAAAAAAAAGAATTACAGTGTCTGAGATAACCAGCTACTCTTTATAAACTGTAAACCAGGAGTGCTTGTCCAGTGGCTAGAAATAGCCATGGTTTTCCAAGTGCTTGCCAAAATCCATGCTGCCTTCTGAATGCACAGTGTGACGATGACGAGGGGCAGGGCCATGGTGCTGTGAGCCAGGACCCCCAGTCCCAGCAAGGACTGGGGCTGCTGGGGGATGCGGTGCCATCTGTGGCAGGCAGGCAGGGCCGTGCTGTGCGTGCAGCACTGCGGGAGGTGCTCAGCAAGAATCGGCTAGCTCAGGCATGGGCCCTTTTCTTGCTGGTGCTCTGGGACAGGCAGCATGCTGCTGGCTCTGCATCCCCACGGGGGAGTCCTTGCTCTGAGCAGCGAGGCTCGGCAGCATTGTCAAGTGCAAAAATAGCTTTTTGGTAAGCACCGTCTGTAAAAACACTGTGTATGTTTTGGTTTAATATGGGACTATTTCCATGCCACCTCTAAGAAACGTGGCATCAAAGATGTTTGCTGAAGTGAACTCTAGCTTGGACAGCTCTTTGGAAGCTCAGTGATGGAGACTGCTGTGAATAAAGTGCATAGAAAATGGGAGATGCTGCCTCTGCTCAGGAAGCTATCTCCTTGTGGTCTGAGACTCCTTCAAGCAGATTGAGGAGCACAGCATGCCCGGCTGCCTGCTGGAGCAGGGTTGGAAGCGTCGGGTAAAACTAACTGGGCTGAGGATGTCAGTACCAGCCTTGCAGGGCCGAATGGCCGGGGGTTTGTGGCAGAGGGTGCAGGCAGGAGCAGGTTGCAGCTCTTGGAGCACCTCCTGGGGCCTCACAGGCTGTGAGATCATGAGGCAGCCCCCAGGGAGCTGCATCAAGCACCCAGTGGTGGGTTGTGGTGTGTCTGAGCTGGAGGGACTCAACAGGCTGGCACAGTAGGGAAGCCTTGCAAAGATTGTGGCTTTCTTCCTTTTTGGAATAGCACTGCCATCATTTTCTTTACAAGACTGTTTACGAGGAAAATTAAATTGTTTTAGTTAGACTTTAGATGTGTTTACGATCTCAGTGGGGTGAGTAAAGCCGCAGCAGGAAGTGAAACCAAGTCTCAGGTATCACTGGTGGTAACTCCTGGGCACCGCCTGGTGCGAGATAGCAGAGGCAAGGTTACCGTCAGAGCAGGGGCTCCCGCAGCCCCCTGCCACGGGAGGAGGCTAGGGAGCCCTGGAGAGCAGTGAACATGCCAAAGCAATACCTGGCAGTTGTTGCAGGACACTGTCCCTGGACAGGAGCGAGGTGACAACCCCCTTCCAAGTTCCAGAGCATGGGGATCTCTCTGGCAGCTCCTGCACACGCCTCTTGCCTGGAGCCCCCTGTTGCTTTCCAGCCACCGCCACCAGCGCTGGTGACACAGCCTTTCTGTTCCTGCAGCTCTCCAAGGTAGCTCAAGGACATTTGTCATTTTCATATCAATTCCTGTGAAGAGGTCCTGGGTTGTAAATGACACAGATGAGATAGGACACAAGTGACACAGTCCAAGGGTAGCTAATAATCAGCATGGGACCTCTACCATCTGGCACCTCACTGCCTGCCTCTGCTGGCCCAGGCAGACAGCAGTGTGAAGGAACTGCAACAGCTGTGGGACAATTCCTGGGGACAAAAGGGCTCTTGCAGAGGGCACAGGGCACCCATCTGCCCCCAGCACCTGACCACAACAGCCCAGGTCCCCTCATTTGCCCCAATTCCTCCACATTCACCTGGGACTGGGGGGAAACACGTCTACATCCCTAGCATGGATGTGCCAGGCTGTTGGACTCAGTTGCAGGGACCTCATGCTGGGCTGTCAGCCACAGGGGCCACCGGGCTGTGTGCAGGAGGTGCAGGAAATGCTGGGAGGTCTCGGACCCCTACCAGGGACCCGCAGCCCCTTGCTACCCCCCAGCTCCCACTGGCCGCTGCCTACCCCAGCTGCCCAATGCACTCTGCAGGGCACCACACGTGCCTTGCCCCGCCGCTCCGCCAGCGAGTGAGGAAATGCCATGCAGATGAAAGCAAATGTTATCTCTCCCAGTAAGCAGCTCACCTGTTATTCTCCTTCTCTCTCTTCCCCCTGCCTTGCTGAGGAGCTATAAATATTCCACGAGTGTGATAAATAGAGGATTGCTGCCAAGGCTTTGTCAGCTGCTATCGGAGCTGACTGTGCAGCTGTTAATTATGCCTCAGTGGCAGCCGGACAGCTTTAAATCTTTTTATGCTTTGAAATGCTCCCTTTGGGGAAGTTTAAGGAATAAAAGTTGTCGTGGCTGATAGGTGTTTGCTTCACCTTCTAGAAAGCCTATGAGACACTGATTACTGCATGAACTGCTTGCTCCCATTGCCTGCTCCTGGAAACACACACTTTGTATAATGGCAAGGAGTTGCTTCTGCAGCTCTATAGCTGCAATAAAGCAGCCTGCGTGCTCCCAGCACAGGTACGGCGCTTACCCATGTAAGCTCTCCCTGGCAGATAAAACTCAGCTGGAAGGAGAAGGCAGGGAGCTTCAGGTGGTGGCATTAGATTTCCTAAAAACAAGATCAGGGGCAGCTTTAGTGCTTCCCTAGAGGTAGCCTGGTGATGAATGAGCCACCGGGCAGGGTCTGGGCTAACAGTCTGGCTTCAGGTGAAAAGCTCTGGCAGGACTCAGCACAACCCAGGGATGCTGCTGGGCCCCCTCTCCCCGAGCGCGTGCTGGGCAGGGCAATGGGTGTCTGTGTCCTCAGCTGGGAGCTTGCTGCTCTCGATTTTTTATGGCTTTGCCGTACCGTATTTCTAGCTGTGTTTCTCAGAAGAGAGGCTTTGCTCTGACACATTCATGTCAGCTTCTAAATTCTTCCACCCAGTGGGGTGCACGCAACCCTCCATTTAAATCTTGGTCTAAAATATTCAGTCAGGGAACAGCCACGTCATTAACCCTTCCTCAGCCACGGGAGAGAAATCCCTTCCTTTTTCTTCCATATGCCTGTACCCTTTACTCCAGAGTGCCCTGGGTGCTGTGTGGGTGCCCTGTGTGGAGGAACATCACGGATGGTGGATGGTGCCCTGGCAACCTGAAAGAAGCACAGAAGCTGCAACCAGCGGACGGAGACTGTAGGCAAGTGCGCAGAGCTTGGGCAGAGCCGGGCCCTGAGCTGAGGGGCTGTGCCCGGGCACCCTGCTCAGGCTGCGTGCTCGAAGGAGAGCTGGCGAGAGGGAAGAGGACAGGTCTTTTCTGCAGGTGGCTTCTGCAGTACCCGTGCCAAGCTTGCACTGCATGCACCAGGTTTGCTGCTAACCTGAGCACCACACTGTGCTTAAAAAGCATCTTCCTCATTTATTCTCCTCTTAGAAGATTGCTTTGGGGAACTGTAATGTCCTTGCCACAAGCAACAGTCTGCTTGCAAGGATATTTCCAACCACAAAGACTGCAGGCCAGAGGCTTGCTGGGATTTCTGCTGAGGAAATAGCAACCAAAGGCATTGTGTCGGCGGCAGAGGATGCTGCCCTCACCGAGATGGCTGTGTGTGCAGGTGCAGATGCACACTCCTATGTGTGTGCTGGCACAGCACGGCTTCACCTTTCCCAAGCCATAGCCCTCCCATGGCCGTTCCCTCATGCAGAGCTGGCAGGGTGGCTGGGTTGAGATACTTCATCCCCAAAGGCTGGGGTCTTCTGCTGCAGTCACATTGAGAAGAGCATTTGTCCGCCTGTGTCTTTGCGGTGTCTCATGATTTAGGCGGCTCAGCAGGACCGTGCTGCACAGCCTGGAGGTGGGTCCCCAGGGAGGGGGGACAGGACCACAACGAGCTGGTTCCTGCTCCATCATTGGCAAGTCACTGAGCACCCAAACCTCATGGCCAGGAGTTCGTTCCCTCCCTCCACCTTCTGTGAAATCGAAGCAATGAGTCTCAAAGCCCTGAAGGGAGCTGCCAGGGCTCACACCAGACAGTTTGCAAGTGAAGTTTATGGCATTGTTTCCAGATGTTCAAACAGAAGACCAGTGGCTGGGAACAGCAAGGGGAAGAGACACACACCAGCTTTTGGGATGCAAAATCCCCCAAATTGCATAACTAGGAATGTGCTCAATTTGTTCTTTGCACAGTGCGTCTAAGAGATGGGGCTCTTCTGAGTGATGTTCTTGTGAAAACAGGACATCTTGATCTTTTTTAATGCTGTGACTAGTATCCTCTGCATAATCCGCCACCCAGCACCCGGGGGAGCCCTGGAGAAACAGGACTGGCAGCCGTCCGTCAGCACCACTGGGTTCTCAGCAATCCTTTTCTCTGCCACTCACCAGCAGCCTCTGCACTAAAGGAGTGCG
This sequence comes from Stictonetta naevosa, assembly GCA_011074415.1. Classification (NCBI taxonomy): domain Eukaryota; kingdom Metazoa; phylum Chordata; class Aves; order Anseriformes; family Anatidae; genus Stictonetta; species Stictonetta naevosa. The sequence goes on from CM021709.1 coordinate 254,482, forward strand.
GATTTGCATTAATAGCGGGAGTGGCACCTCTTATCTCAGCAGCACCTTGAGCAGGAAGGGCAGTTGCATGACTGATTAGCATTAATGTCTAACGAAGGGGGGTGGGGGTGGGGAGGGGCAGGGGGGTGGGGGGAGTGGGAGCGAGATGCTCCTCAAGCCTTCCAGGGTGCTGGCAGCGGGCTCCTGCATCCCACGGCCTGGCAGCATCGGGATGGGCAGTGGTGCTGAGGCTGTGATGTCTGGGGCACAGCCACGTCCTCCGGTTTTGGACATGCAACCAAGTCTGGTCTTCTCAGGCCTGCTGATTAATGGAGGTGTTTCTTCAGAAGGGGAGGTGTTTCTCTGGAAAGGAGCTTAGTGACCAATGCCACCCCAAGGGACAAGCTGCCGGTGTCAGGGAGGGGAGAAGAAGGAAGAAGGACAGGGATGAAATGAGCCAAAGAGGAAAATCACTCAGGGCTAAATTGTTGCAGTGTCCAGGATAGCCACAAGCAGCTGCTGGTCTCTGCTATCTCCCACAAAATACCGAAGCCAGCCCACAGCTTTGGGAACCTTTCTCTACTTGCTGTTCTGCTGTTGAACTGGCTCTGCTCTTTGCCCTTTTATCACCCTTGCCTGGAGAGAAATTGGATGGAGTCAATTTGCTTCACTCGGTGTCTGATCATTTTGTAGGGGGTTTACATGCCAGGTTTTGGTAGCAGGGGGCCATAGAGGTGGCTTCTATGAGAAGGATCTTAAAGCTGCCCCATGTTTCGTAAGGGCCCCACTGCTGGCCAGAGCTGAGCCAATAAGTGATGTTGTTTTGCACCTCTGTGAGAGCATATTTAAGACAGGGAAAAAAAGCGCTGCGCCACACAGCAGCTGGGAGAGTGAGAGGAGTGAGGAACAGCCTTGCAGGCGCCAAAGTCAGTGAAGAAGGAGGGGGAGAGGTGCTCCAGGCACTGGAGCAGAAGTCCCCTGAGGACTGTGGTGAGGCCCATGGTGGAGCAGGCTGTGCCCCTGCAGCCCATGGAGTACCACGGTGGAGCAGGGCTCCACGCTGCAGCCCGTGGAGGAGACCATGGTGGAGCAGGTGGGCCTGCACCGACGGAGGCTGCGGCCTGTGGAAGAGCCCTGCCGGAGCAGATTCTGGGCCAGACCTGAAGGCCGTGGAGAGGAGCCCACGCAGGAGCAGGTGACCTGGCAGGAGCTGCTGCCCGTGGGGGACCCAGGTTGGAGCAGTTTGCTCCTGAGGGATGGACCCTGTGGTACAGACCCATATCTGGAGCAGTTCTTGGAGAGCTGCTGCCTGTGGGAAGCCCACGTTGGATCAGTTCGGCAAGGACTGCATCCCGTGGGAGGGACCCCACAGCACAGGGGACGAGAGTGACCGAGAAGGAGCGGTGGTGAAGAAGCGCTATAGACTGACCATAACCCCCGTTACCCTGTTCCCCTGCGCCACTCAGGGGAAGGAGGTGGAAGAGGGTGGCTGGGGGGCGCCCCCCCCCCCGAAGGTGCTTTTGGTTTCTTTCCTTTGTTTCTCGCTTCTCTAGCTTGTTAGTAATACGTAATAAATCTTACTATCTCCCTATGCTGAGTCTGTTTTGCCCGTCACTATAATTACTGCGTGATCTCCCTGTCCATATCTCAACCCTTGAGCCCCTTTCATCGAATTTTCTCCCTGTTCCTCTTTGAGGAGGGGGAGTGAGAGAGCGGTTGTGGTAGAGCTTGGCCACCCACCCGAGTAAAACCACCACATGCTGTTGAACTGGCTCTGCTCTTTGCCCTTTTATCACCCTTGCCTGGAGAGAAATTTGCTTCACGGAGTCAATTTGCTTCACTTGGTGTCTGATCATTTTCTGTTTGTTAATCAGAAAGTCCATCAGGGAGGGGAGAGAGATCAAAGGGCCTCTCTTTTACTTGCCCAGGGCCTCATGCTCCCAGTGCAGGCCCTGTAGTGACAAATAACGCTGCCCTCACTCATTGCCCAGAAAATGAAAGTCCTCCTCACTGGCTCGGTGACGCTTCTTTCTATTTCTAAGTCAGTGCTGCGCTTCTTGGCACGCTGTTAGTTGCTTAGAGGCTCACATCTTGATGGTACTTAGGCGACCTCACTGGGGAAAACAGCTCTGTAGCTCTTCCCTGTCCCGACTTTTCCCCAGGACAGTGGGAAGGGGCTGGGGGCGGCGGGGAGGCCTTGGGAGGGCAGGCACATGCTGGCCCCCCGCCGCCTTCTTGGCAGCAGCCATCTGGCTGGCTAATGAGTGCACGGTGTAATGTCCTCGGAGAGTCTGAGTACTTAGTGCTGATAGCAATAACAACAAAAACAGGCAGGATTAAAAATAATTAAGGAAGAAAACCATGCTGGAGATTGGATGCTCAGTTGTGGGGATAATCCAGGGGAATCCCTCGGTTTCCTTCCCAGGTGACAAGGTCAGTGAGGTTACAGGGTGATGGCCGTGGCCTGGGATTGAGATTTGGGGAGATTTTGGAAAGTAAGAAACGGCTCAAACCAGGGCAGGGAAGGTGGTAAAGAGAGAGAGATGTCAAGGCAGGGAGAGGCACTGAAATTAGCTTTATTTGTTTGGTCTAAAAAATCCTGAGGCTTAGAGGAGGGGAAGTTGGAGGCTGAGCCTTTGGCTGGACTCTGATCCAGCTACGGGGGCATCTGCTGCCCTCAGGCTCGGCAGCCAAATCCTGCAGTTTTGTCAGCTCTGAGGCTCCTCAGAGGGGGTCTGAACAGCCCCAGGTCCTGGAAGCCCATGCAGACAGTTGTTGCATCTGTAGAAAAAAGTACATAGCCCACAGACATGGAAAAATCATGTAAGTGGGGTTATCCCTAGGGGCTGAAAAAAGGGAGTCCGATGACAAGAAAATTGTTCTTCTATTTTCTTTCTTTCTTTAGAGACTGAGAAGTGTGTTTCGGCAGGTACAATTGTGGTTTCTTTATAAGGCAGAGACACGATTAAATGTATCGTAAAATACATGCCAGGCCAGACAGCAGCTGAGACTCACGAAGTGGCTAATAGTTAATAGGAAAAATAACAATACTGAACACTGACATCTCAGTGTTGTTCCCATTTCAAACTGTCTGTGCAAGGGAAACTGTTCATTGCTTTTCCATCTCTTGAAGTTTTGTGGGTGGGTTTTTTTGATGTTTATTTTTTTTTAAGAGCATTTAATTGAATCTTTGATCCTCCAACAAGTGTCGGCTCTCTGTCCCAAACCAATAGTTGCTCTAAAAACAGCGTTTGCTGCATGGGATGGCCCGTGCCAAGCGGGCAGCATGCGGCACAGAACAACGTGTTGGGCTAGGTGGGGCAAGCAGGGACGGGGTGGCTCTGGTTCTCCGGGTGTGGTGGGAGAGCACCTGGGCACCCACTAGGACCTCCTGTGTTTCCATCCAGGGGTGTTTGAGCCCGGAGAGCATTTCCTTATTTTGAGATGTGGCAGCATGCCGCAGGCAAGTAACTCCATGATGGGACAGTCACTGAAGGCTGTCCCACCCGCAGCGATGGCTGGAGGGGAGATTGGGCTCGCCTGTGGGCTCGGTGGCCACTGGATGGCAATGTTGGCCCACGCGGCCCCATGGAGCCTGGCACTGAGCATAGGGTTGGGGAGAAGAGGTGCAAGGATGGCACCCTGAAGGATGGTGGAGTGCTTGGGAAGAGCACGGCACTGCGAGGTCCCTGCAGCAGCACTCACAGCAGATGCTGAGGAGGTAACTCCCGAAGACAAGGAGCCAGAGACCAGAGGCATGCAGCTCTCGCCTTCATGTGCAGGTGTACACGTCTGGCGTGAGCACACTGACAGCAGCAGGCATGTTAGTGCATCTTAAAGCATTAGCTCCAGGAGAAGCCTCCAGGAGTGCCAGGCTTTGTGTGTTGGGGAAGGATCATTTGCTGCTTCCTTCAGTCTGCAGAGTAGAAGCACCAGCTGTAACGGCTGCGTGGTATGCTCCAAACATGCCAGAGGGCTCTTCACAGAAGAGGTAATCAATGCAGAAAGCCCTCACAAAAAATGCGCTCATGACACAGCAGAAGAAATTAATGGGAGAACAATTAATGGAGACAGTGATGTCCTCTCTGGCTGAAGGACTTGTTTAACCGCAGAGCCCTGGAGGTTTGGAGAGTGTCCCAGGGAAGTGTGCTTGCCTGATCCTGCATGCCCAAACCCTTCTTTCTAGGGTCCTCCTTAGGCATCCTCTAGTGGCAACTGCAAGAAGTAAAGCACAGGATGAGATGGGGCACTGTTACTGCCCAAGCACTGCAATAACTGGGCTGCATCTTGCTGTGATTCTTCAGGCAGCTGTGGCTGGGCCACAGGCAGTCATTTTGTTCTTCCTTTGTTTTCTCTCTTTTTTATTATTATTATTATTCCTTTTTTCTCCCCTATAAACCTTTATTCATGCAAATAACTCACTCTGTGTGGCCTCAAAGAGGAAGAACAGCTGTCGCTGACGGTAAACCTTGATTTCCGCCTGTCTAGCACTTTCACCCCGATGCCCAGCCTGGCCTCCTGTGTGCCCATTATCAGCTTAAAATTTCTGCCGTGTTCGGGAAGCTGCACAATGAATTTCCCTTCAAGGCCACGCAAATATTACAGTGTATTTTGCCACAAAGAGTGTGGAAGCTGCAGAAAGAAGTGCAAATGTCACGGCAATGACTGAAGGTTCAATGTGGTACAGCAGGTGACTTAAATTCGGGTGGGGAATTTCTGGTGTTTCTTGGAAATGAACACAGTTGACTTTCTTCTGCACATATCAGACCCCAGGCTACTTCTGCAAATCCCAGCCACAGCTTTCAGCCTGAGGCGAAGCAGGAGGAGTAGCTGCGGGTCTGTCTTGTCAAACCCTGTGGAAACAAGTGGGTAGCACAGCTCTGAGAGCTCCCAGTTTAACTTGTGATGTCCTCACCTGGTGCAAATCACTGAGTGCCATCCTGGAAACAGAAGAGTGATTGGCACGGTGCTTGAAAAAGCCACCCAGGGAACAGCCAGCCATCGTGGCACAGGACGGCCACAGGCTCCAGCATGTACAGCACTTGGGTGAATATTTGCGGTAACTGGGACCTAATCAAGTGTGTGATCGCCAGAAAGGGCTTGGGAACCACCTGTGGGCTCCAGCCTGTTCTCCTGTCTTTGAACAGCTCTGGATAAAGAACCAGCCTTTTTTCCTTTTTCTTCTAACTTTTTTTTTTTTTTTAATGGGGAATTAATGGCCAGAAATACCATTGTTTCACTAAGCAAGGAGAGGACTTAGGGAGTGGGCTTTCCATCTCCATGAAGGGCCTTGGTTTTCCTTCCTGGGCACCTCGATACCAGTGGGGCCGCTGGCTCCCGGCCCTGGGACCAGCCTGCTAAATGGGGCTGACAGCAGCGGTGCTGGCCCGAGCCGACCTGCAGGGCCCCAAAAGCTGTGCAGCACCCTAACACTGCCCTGCTGTTCGTGCAGTGCCAGCACGAGCTGGAAACTGGGAAAACTGGGTGGGAAAAGCCACAGTGGCAGCCTGAGGTTTCCAGCAGGGCCCAGAGGGTGTACACTCCCCCCAAAGGCCAAAGAGTAGGAAAGAAAAAGTCACTCTCCTGTTTTATTTTTGTTTGCATTTTAATAGTAGGGTTGCTAACAAGTGGAATCGTCGAATTGCTGCCATGGAAACAGCAGCCCTCAGTCCCCAGCACAACGCAGCCATCTGCAGCAGTCACTGCTGGCCTGTCTGTGCGCAGCAATGGGGCTGCTGCAGGGTTGGGGTGCCATGCGGCCAGCCTGGGGAGCAGGGCATTCATATCCCCCGAATAATGAGACATACACAAAATACCTGCAAATGGGTTTGGCAACATCCTGCCTGGAGAGGAGCAGCCACACAAAAGTGGTACAAATGGAATTGGTGTGAAGGAATGTTGGATTCCCAGTGCAGCACTTTGCATTGGATGCTCTGGGACATGGATGCTGCCAGCTGCTGTGGACACCAGCAGAGGTCCTGGTGTACAAGGAGACGTGTTCTGAAAGGCAGCAGTGTGTGAGCGCCTTGAAAGCTGCTGCTCCCCTGCAGCTGGATTTGGAGTGCTCCAGGAGTGGGAAATGGAGCCACGGGAACATCTGCACATGAATGCTTTGACCGAATCCTCCAGGCTCATGAACCTGTCGGGAGGTGGCAAGGGTGCAGCCTGCCTCCATCCTCCTGAGGCTCGTCGATACCGTCAGCACCTGGCCCCGGACAGGCTTGGACCTCATCATGCTTGTGAGCTGCCTGGAAGGCCTGGGAAGGGCAGCTGTGCCCCTTGAAGAGGCTGCACACTGGGTTTTAAATAACTTGCCTGTCTAATTCCCACTGTCTTAAGAACTTGAAAAACCTCACTTAGGCATCTTGCCTAAATTGCAGTGGTATCTGGCTTGGCAGCGAACTAACTGTCCCTGGGCCATCCCAAGGGGTGATCTGAAGAGCAATCACAGGGAAGCTGCAGCCATCAGCAGAGCTTTCCAGAGACATCTTGTCTTTCCTGTTTTAAGATTTGGTCTAGAAAACTCCATTTTATCTTAAACTGAGCGTACAAAGTCTGGATACAATACACAGAGCAGGGAAAGAGAAGGACAACCAAAGCAGGAGCTTCAGCAGGAGCCCGGCTTGGGGCAGTGCTCAGGCAGCGCAGCAGCTCAGGTCCAGGGGAGCTGATTTCTCCTTGGTGACAGAAAGAGGAGCTCAAGCAGCCTCCTGGCTTTTGGGACCTAGCTTAAATAGCATGCATATCACCTCTCTCCCCTCCTAACTGTTCCCACAGTGAGGTTTCTATAGCCATGTTTAGGCACTTGAATAAACCAGCCTGCTTTCCAGACCATGGAGCACCTGCACCTGTGGTTAACTTGGATGTGCTGTGTCAAAGGAAAATTCAGTGACTCATTTAGTAGCCTGAATAACGAAGTGTGGCGTTGAGCACCCTGATTTGGTTGCTTAGACCTCAAAGATCCCATTGTCTCCTTTGGCTCCTGTCTGAATCTGTGCTCACTGGTGCACGTGGGTACGTGTCAACCCGCAGAGCCGAGTGCTCACAGCCACATCCCTTCCTGCCCAGAGCTGACCGGGCCCTGCTGAGCACTGCTCATGTCTATTTGTTCCCATCAGCTAGTGAAACCCCTTCATTCCTGCCTGTCCCTCTCTCTTCTAAGATCCCCGTCCTTACATATGTGAACTATCAAGGGGAAAGATATTGAAGTTCAAATGCCAGAAAAAGACATTCACTTTCCAGGAGAGTGTGTAGGGTTAACCTGATGGCAAACATCTTGCTCATCAGAGCAAAGAGGAGAAAAACAACTTGGTTTTACTTTCCTTCATCTTCAAAAATATTTAATAAAGGAGGGAAAATAAATTCAGGGGGAGCTGGTGGGCATCCTGAGATCAGAAGAAGAGGTGAAATTAATCCTATCAATAATCCATGATGAATGATTCACTCGGCTCTTTTATTCACAGTTGCATATAGTTATCCTTATTCACTCGCAGCATGGTATGCATGGCAATATATACAGCTCATATGCATATAAATTAGGAAGCCCGGCGAGGGCTCCCACACAGCCGGGGTTGCCACTCAGCGAAGCTCTCACGTGGATCCTCTCCAAGAGCCTGCGTCTATCTGGGGGCTTCAGGAAGTCTCCGAGCAGATGGGTGCTGAGCCCTGGCTCCTCGCCGCTTGAGCTATCACAGCCAGCCCAGCGCTGCTGCTCCAGCAGGGATGGGGAAGGGGAGAGGTCTGTGCAGCCTCCGTCAGAGAGGACACAGAGGGAATTTGGGGAAGAAGTGCTAAAAAGGCTTGCCCCCAAGTCAGCACCCTGTGGCACATGACTGGAGAAGAGCCACCATGCACGGCAGCTCCAGATTCCACCAAGCTCTTCTGCGCTCCGGCTTCTCTCAATTTTGCCACTTTTATACCAGAATCATTTCACTGGTTCCATCTACGTGGTCCCAGCCTCCCGGCAGCAGCATCCATTGTCCCTGATGTGCAATGGGACGAGCAGCCTAACCCCCGTGGTGCTGTGAGAGCAGATAAGCCGGCTCCCTTCAGTTCCGAGGGCAAGGCAGGAGGTAGATCGCTGCCTCCAAAGCAGGTCTCTTGCCTCCAAAACCAGAGAACGATGCTGGAGAACAGAGGACACAACCCAGTTCACCCTTCACTGCAAGAGCACGGGAGCATCCTTCTCCAACAGACACTGCTCCAGCTTGGTGAGCACCAGAGAAGAAGCAGAGCCAGGAGCAGTGCCAGCCTGTGAGGTCAATCCCGCAGGGAGGGATGAGAGGAGGCAGCCCAGAAGGAGGCAGCCCCAGTGCAGGCACTGCCTCCTGTCCTGCCTGCAGCGCCAGCCTTCCCCCAGGTGCCCACGTCTGCTCAGGATGCTTCATTTATCAGCTGTCATTGCACCCTCCCTCGCCCTTAAATTCCTGATGGATTGTTTTGTAGCTTCCAGCTCATGGATTGTAAATGAGTGGGGAATTTGTCTCCAAAAAATGGTCTCTCATAAAAAAAAAAAAAGACAAACTCATCCCCTGATATCAGGCTTGTTTAATATTCTGCCTCGCATGACTGGAACCAGGAAAGGGGTAGCTGATCTTACATGTCTCTCAAGCTAAAAGTCAGACCTGCCTTAAACTATGTTTTAGATTTATATATCCATGTAGTCTTATAAATCAGGTGTGGTGAATAAATCACAGTGCTCGACAAATACCACAGCTATTGCAGTTTGTGTACCTGAAGACCTGGCTGTTTAGCTCTCACTGGTGTGACCCCCTTCTTGTTGATCACTTCGGGTTGGATACTTCCCATCTCATTGCAGGCTGCACGCTTTTATCATGGGTCCAGGAACTTGACTGCAGGGAAGTGGTGTGGGATCCAGAGAGCTCCCTGGCCCAGATAATGAATAATGTAAGGAAAGGAGGAGGTGACAACAGTGAGACATACTTCTAAGGAAGGATGAGCACCGCATCAGCTGGTGCTTTCAGTCAGATGAAGACCAGAATTTTCCTAGTGCCTTACCTCTTCTCAGAGGTTTGCTTCTCAAAATGCTTCTGGGATCCAAACCACCAAGAAGTCTGAGGTGTTCAGCTGCTGTAGCCGGACTGTTTCCTTTAGGTCTGGGTACCAGCAGCTGCCGTGGCCAGGAGCAGTGCTAGATTGTGGTGGTAACCTCCTGGCGAGAGCAGGGAAGCTACTGTTTGGAATGGAAAAGAGAAAGAAGTCCTTCCTCAGCGGAGTGTGAGGGCTGCAGGTATAATCCTAAAAGAACTTACATTTATTCAGGCTCTCTTTTTAACAAAATCCATCTCACGCAACTGGGCGAAGGAGACCACACTGCGTTCAAAGGGAACACACTGCGTACACCAAAAAGCATCCCTGTCAGCTTGGTTTTATCTCCCTCTTTCTGGCTTACATCTGCGCTTGAACGCACAGCCAGTGATCTGAGGCCTCTCCGGAGTTCCTGCCGCAGCAGTGAAGGCAGCGCGTTCTGCTGCACAGCAACTGTGATTCAGTCCCGATGAATCACCCGGCGACTTCTTTTCTCAACTAGATCTTTGGCTTTATTATTGTTACAGAAGGAAAAAAGGCGGAAAAAAAAAAAAAAAAAAAAGGAAAAAGCCACTGCCTTATCTCCCTCTATAATCCTTTCCAATTTTTCTTTTTAAATTTTTAATTAAATTTTTGTATGGCATCCCATTTGTACTGAATAAACTCTTTGATAATCCTGGAGAGCAATTTGCATTAAAAGGAGTTGTGCCAAAGCAATGTCAGCACTGGGGTTCATCATGCCCTGTTCTCAGTGTTCAGAAGCACCCCAAAACAGGACGTTCTTGCAGTCCACCTCCTTCATGCACCAGCATCCCTTCCCCACCATCCTTGGCTCTTGATCCTGATCCTCAGAGAGATCCCAGCTCAGAACAACTGTGAAGGCAAGTGAGCTCCAAGGGCTGCGGTCCTGTCCAGAGGAGCTACAGCTGCGTGCTTCTGTGAACGGAGAGCAAACCAAACCAGCACTGAGTGAGCAGGAAAATAGAGGAGCTATAACAAGGAATTGTCCAGAAAAATAGTACTGCAGAGAAGATGAAACCAAATTGTTTCAGGACAAACTTTCAGTTTCAGAACAACCCCTCTCAGCTCCAACTAGCCCTGTCCAGTCTGCCCTCGGTGGCGCAAGTCTGAGAACCCAAAGGATAACAAGGTGTTGCTTCAGAGATTTAATCCCAGTTCTACTTTCCTTAATGTTATTCTTAATCTGCCTTTCAGTTACTATAGTGATGAACAAATGCATGCAACAAACATGACGCCTGGCAGCCTGGGAAGCATGTTTTCTGGCTGTGGCTGAAAATACCGCCAAATTTTCAGAGAAGGCAGTTGAAAGATCTGTCAAAAATCCTCAGATCCTTAAAAAACGTTTCTTATCAAACAAGCTGATAAGAAATTGTTTAATATGCATTTGTTTTTGGAAACTTGACATGTCTTGTCAACAAGCGATGTACATTTTACGTTGTTGGGTGCTCTGCACACCTTCAAAACTGTCCCATTTCCAGGTGGAAGAACCTAAATCACAAATACAAGGCATGAAACAAATAGCTACAAACAAAATTACTTCTCTGAGCCTTTGTGTGCTCTGGATCACCCTGTCCCAGTGCAGTTCTCCTCTGAGAAGCAGCAGCCTTTAGGGTTCCCCATGCCACCTCTTGCGGCATCCCACAAAGCCTGTGAGGCATTGTGCGAACATGGTGCTCTGCCTGAGCCCATGCCGTGGATCTCTCTCAGCAGCCTCAGCCTCCTGGAGTCAGATCCGCTGATGTTTGTAGCCAAAAGAAGCAGCACCAGGCTGGAGAGGCCAAGCTACAGAGCCTGCCCTACGACTTGGGTTTAAGTTTGTGAATTACCTGTCTCAGCAGTGGCTGTTGTGCATGTTTCTTAGGGCACAGCACAGAGCCCAGGAGGTTACACAGAGGGAAGGGAGGACCCTGATCTCACGGAGACCCAGAGGCACCGGAGGTGGAGGGAATCCTGCCAGACCGTGGGGATGCAGCTGAAACTGAGTGCTGGCAGGCGGAAAACTACCGCTTCACTTCCAAAAGCAGGTCTGGTCAGAAATCCTCCCTGCAGCTGTCGGCTCCCAGCCACGTGTTTACATGAGATGTTTACAGGCACTGTCCAAGGGAGAGACTGTGCACTGCAGCTTGAAACTCTTAGTGTCCCCAAAACCCCCAAGTTCAGATCCGGGTGTGGGGGCGAGCACACCTGATGGAGCTGCTCAGGTCCTGCTTTTATGCTCAGTCCACTATTGCAATAGGCACTTTAAAAACCATGATGATGAGCTGCCTGTGGTGGCCACCTCTGCCAAGACAGAGGGTTTTAGGGTCACAGGGCCGGATTTTCAGCTGCCAACGCTCTCCTAATGCCAACGGAGCTGGGCTGACACCGCAAGTGAAAAACGGGCTCCCAGCATCTCCTGGGGCTCCACTTTTCTCACCCGGGGGGGGGAACAAACCCCTGAAGCTGGCTTGGAAGCGAAGCTCCTGACGGCCTTTGCCGG
>CM021709.1:266408-303075 GCA_011074415.1 Stictonetta naevosa
CCCCCGGTCCTACATCCCATCAGCACGCCTACAGCACCCCGCCGGCACCGGTCCGGGCATCCCCGTCCTGCCCCGCCGCCGCGATGAGGAGGCGCACCACCTGGGGAGCCGCGCCGTGCGCCCGGCTCCGGCTCGGCGCGGGTAAGGCGGCGGCTCGGCCCCGGGGCAGCCCCGGGGAGCTGGGATCAGGGAGAGAGGGGATCTGGGGTCGGGAGGATCCGGGGGGACGGCGCTGGACCGGGGGGGACGCCGGCGGGACTCGAGGGGTCGGTCCGGAGCTGCCGTCCCTCGTTCTGCTCAGGGCTGGCTCCGTGCACTGCACCTGTGTGAGTGCACCTGCCCGTGCGGGGGGTGAAGGCGGTGTGCACCCACACTCGGTGTGCACCCAGACTTGTGTGTCGTGGCTGTGCCTTTGTATGTGGCATTATGTGGGCATCTGCGAGTGCCCGGAATGTCGGTGTAGATTTGTGCCGTTGCTTTTGTTTGTGTAGCTGGAGGGGAAGGCTGAGGTGTGTGAGTGCAGATAGCCAGCGAGGTAGGAGCACCCCTCCTCGGGATTCCTACTGGGATTTGTTACCAGAATGTGTGCCTGCTAGCTCTGATGCCACTGTGTCTGTTCAACTAGTGATATTCTGCAAACTGCTGGACTTGTCAGCAGTGACCCACAGGAAGGCGAAAACCATTATTCCAGCTGGGACAGAACAGGAGCCTGATGCCACTGAGAAAGTTACCAGGGAGAGAGGCTTGTCGGGCTTTGCAGGAATAAGACACATTGTGTAAGTGATGCTGAAGGAAGGTGTTTTCCAGGAGCAGAGCTTTGGGAATTCAGACAGCTCTGTGCTCTGACAGCCACGGCCCGAGGTCCACAGTGCAAAGCTTTCCCTGTCACATCCAGGCTGTCCAGGCTCTGTATCCTTTCCAAGCCCACAGCACTGAGGCTACGTGTTTCGTTGCTGCTGATCATTGACCTTGCTCAGACTTACTCCAAAGACGAGGGAAGTTAGCAGGAGTCCTATTCATTTTTAAGTGCATTCAGGTACTGGGAGAGGAGCCAATTTGTGGATCTGACGCCAGGAGGGACAGAGCTGTGTCTGTGAGTGAAAAACTGGTGTCATTTCCTCGAACCCCCGAAGCATCTTGCCTAGCTCCAAAACAAACTTCCCCTATAGAAACTTCATAGAAGGGTGAGTAATTAAAACATTACACAGCTGCAAGTCTCTGCTGCTTTGGGGCAGCTAGGAAGGAGATCAGTCCTGGCTGATGGGCTTTAAGCTCCCAGACAGCAGTGGCAGTTGGCCTGGACCATGCTTTGAAGTGTGTGATGTCATTATGACATCATTTCTTTATAAAAATTAAATGCTTTTCTTTTAATGGGAATATTGTGCTATGTTTCTTGGAGGAGAATGTTTTCCTCTGCCCCATGTTACAGCAGTTGGCTACTTTTGCTTGGGATAGCAAAGGCAAGGTGGACTTTTCTACAAGGTTGCTTGGAGCTTGTTGTCATCTCAGTGGTGATGGATAGCCCGGGACTTGGGCAGTCGCCAGGTAAGGCAGCACGGGGTTTTGCAGAGCACTGCGCAGAACAGCTCTGGGGGCAGGCGAGTGGCAAAGGATCTGTGGGCATGCTCCGGGCAGGAGGGAACCTGGCTCCCCATGGTGCTCCCCCCAGGAGGGGGACCCCCTGCAGTGTGCGAGTAGCAGCACCCGCCTTCCAGCCTCTGGAAAGGTCTTCGCTGTTTCCTTTTTCCTCTCCCAGCCCGACCTCAGCACCGTCAATACCGTCCAGTAACTGAATTGAAAAACAAACGTATGAGTGAACCTGTTTGTTTGCCTAAATAATAAGTATTTACACACTAAGGTACATTTAGCCTATTTCTTTAAACAGTCCCCTGCGGGGTATAGACTTAAATAGTTTAATTTCCCCAGGACTTTGTAAACACAGATTTGAAAGTAGCAGGAGCAGCATGCTGAGTGCGCCCATCCAAGCTCTCTAGGAAGCCTCCAAAGTTGCACACACGGCTCCTCTGTGCCAGCTGCACTCCTGTGGGTGCCATTGGTGCTTCGCTGCTGCTGTGGCCTCCCCGTGCTCTGGAACCAGCTGGCATGTCTCTAGCTTTCCACTTTTGCTCCCCTCTTGCAAGTAGTGCCTATCTCCAGGTAATCTGAGGCAGGACAAAGAGCAAGGGTCTAAGTCCTCTGGGCGAGAGCTGCCCGCCTACACCGAGTGGCAGGAGGAAGACAAGAAGTGATGCCAGAGGAAGGCAAGAAGCGATGCCTTCCCAGGAATGGAGAGAGGTGTCTTGACATGGCACAGAGAAGTGCAGGCAGGTTGTGGTGAGAAGGATGCTGGAAAGGAAGCAGGAATACCCCACTGCTCCTCTGAGGACCCCTTGGGGCTCTGATGCTTTCTGTGCTCCTCCACCCTCAGCTGGAGACAGCAGGAGGCAGTGCCTGGGGGGATGCAAGGACAGGGAGGGGGCCCAGATCCCGGTCCCACGGTGCTCTGGGGGTGGGGGGGAGGGGACAGCGGGGTCCTCTGCAGGGGCTGAGCATGCTTCCTGCCATCTCCCTTTTTGTAGGAGCAGCAAGGGAAAGTCTGGAGTGTGTGCCAAGGAGGTTCAAGGAGGAAACATATTGCCTTGCACATCAAACTGTCACGCTACACAATATGGAAATCTCTGTTGTGGGTTTGTGTTTGAAACCAAAGCTGGCATTGGTGTGAAAAGTGGGGGACTGCCGTGCCGTCCTTTCAGCACTTGCTGGTGTACGGGAGTGGAGAACTGGGGTAGGGCGATGGCCCCAGGCCTGGGCCTGTACCCAGATACACATGCCCAGCCTGTGTGAATGGCAGCACTCTCTGTAATTTGTCATGCAGCCCTGCTGATTCACACTGCCTTGGGATCTAGCACAAAGCCTGTAGTGCACCTTGTAGAAACACAGAGTTCTGCAGCTAAACATCTCGCCGAACAGTGTGCCAAGTCAATAGAGCCTTGTGTGTCAGGGCATAACAATTGCTAAGCTCCTGAGGGTTAAATAAAATCTTCCCTTATGGGAAGACTATTAATTAATTATCCACTTCTGGCTTCCCTAGACCATTTGCTGAAAACGATGGTGATGAATGCCAAGTGAGAAACCATTCTCTGCTCTGACATGCCAGTCCCAGTGCTTGTTTCCTCAGGTAGTTTCTCAAAAAATTTCCAAGTCTAAGAAGACCAATATACCAAATTAAATGATAATAACAGTTCTTTGGAAGCCTGGTTGATTGCTCTGGGAAGTGGAGTGTTTCCCTCTGAATGCTGTCTGAAAAGATGCAGAGGAGCAGGTGGGACCCTTTCTACTTGCCCTGCACTGACCCTCCAAAATTTTATCCCAGCTGGTGATGGCAACTTCTACCTTCAGGTGTGCACTTGGCCTTGGCTATCCTGTCATCTGCTTATATAGATACCATCTATATCTGTGCTGATACAGGAGAAGAGAAAGCATGGCATCATTCCTCACCATTAGGAATTACTTCTGGGGTGGGAGAGCAGGGCATTCCCTTCAGGTCCCCAGAGAGCTGAACATCAGCATAGTTTCTGCTACTGCCTCCTCGGGGTGGGGGTGGGGGGGAGTAAAGCCACAGGAAAGGTAAAACACACATCCAGCCTAGCTCCAGCTGCAGCTCGAGGCTGCTGCTGTGCGGGCACATGGCTGCTGGCATTCAGCTGGGCAGGCTGCTTTTGGCTGGGAAGAACCTCGCTGCCATGCACGGTATGGGGGGGAGGAGAAAAGTGCTTCACAGCTTTCATGTTGAATCTCCTTCATGGCCACTTCCAGGGCATCCCTCTTCTCCCGAGTGCATTTAGGTGTGGGGCTGCCTTTTTTCTGTAGAAGCTGGTGGTTATCAGCATGGTCTACCCTCACCTTGGTGAGTGCAGAGCATGGCTTATCTCCCACAGGAGCCTTTGCGTGGGGGTCAGGAGCAGGGAAAAGGATGCGCCGTCTGCTTGTTTTCTTGGCTAACATGAAACCGAAACCTGGACTTTCAGAGCAGCTGACTTTAATTTGGTCATGTTGTGTAACTCCATTAGACTTATTGTTATTAGAACAAATAATCCTATTTGGGCCCCTCCTCAAGCCCAGTGCATTTGAGTGGCTGCAGACACGTGGGTTACAAAGAGGGATGCAGCCAGCAATGCACAGCGGAAAGCAAATTACTCTGTAAGAAGACAAATAGGACTTCAAAAATTTTATGTGATTAGGGGAGCAATTAGAGAAAGCAGCGGCAGGTGCACTTGCCCAGTGGCTCGTGCACTGCTGGAGGGGGTGGTGGTGGGTCTGCTGATCCTCGGGGCAGGAGTCATTCCTGAGTCCCCTGATCTGGTGTTTTGCAGAGCCAAGGTGGGAGCTTGGGGCCTCCTCCACTGTGCCCTCATCCCCTCCTTCTGGCCCCATTGGTGAAGGTACTCGCACCCAGAGCAATGGCTTAAAAGACCCAAAAGTGTCAAAAAAAGTCCAAGACCTCTGCATAGGCTTTGAAAATCAGACCTTTATGGTCCCACTCACACTCACCAGCTGCATCCCCGTCCTCCCACTGCCTGCCCCCGAGCTCAGCCAAGCACCAAAAGACTGAAGTCATGGCCAGTGGCTGCTGCTGCCTTTCATGCTGCAGCAGCACTGCTTACAGCCGTGAGCACCAGAGCCACCACTCTGCTTGGGCTCAGTGTGTCCTGAGTCGCGCTGCTGTGAGGCTCATTATTTTACTTTTTTTTTTTTTCCCTTTTGGTTCAAGACGGTAAAGACAAGATCTGCCCTTAGTATAGTTCCCATGGAGATGGATTTGATGCCGTACATTACAGGGGGGTGAGGCACAGTTGGATCTCTCCTGGGCCAGCCGTTCCTCCCGGTCCTTGGCACGACGTCTCTCCCATTGGTAACCTCAGCTGCTTCCCAGCTGGCTCCTGCGCTCCTGGAGGGGCACAGGGTGGGGAATTAACTGAAAGGTATGTTCCTCATTGTGCCCGTCCAGGTGTTTGGGGAACATTGCCAACTCTCCAGGCTGTCCCCATCTCTGGCACTAAGTTACTGTGTGTATATATATATGTATATATATATATATGTCTGTCTGTATCAGAAGTACTCAAGGGTCAGTAATGTGAGATTTCTGGGCTCTGCCCCCTGCTGCAGTGCTGTCCTCTGCTGCTGCCCTGCCCAACTCTCTTGCACACTCAAGTCCCAGTTTTTCAAGCCACATGGAGGGTGTCCGTTCCTCAGGAAGGAGTTTTCACCTTCATGCCTGAAAGTACTTGAAATTGGTAAACTGTGACATTATTCCTTTCAGCATCTGAGCAGCCACTCTCACAGCATCCATGAAAAGCTCACAACACTCTCTTCAAATGCAGAAGGGTTAATTTAGACTGATGGATGGTAGATCCTGTGAATGAATTCATCCATGTGGGAGTCCTGGCTCACCAGGCAAGGAGGTGTCCTGAGGTGTCCTGACTCTAGTGGGGCACCTCAGCTAAACAAGGTGTGTGCCACTGGGCCCTTGTTGTGAAGTGAGTGGCAAGGTGGGACCCAGGCTGGTGTCATAAGGACTAGAAAAGTTGCAGAAAAATGTTTGTGGCAATCTGCTGAATTGTTGGCCTCTCTGATGGTGTGCCATGGCTGTGTTAACATTAGGGAAGTCATCTCTGTCACCATTAAAGCCTTTCTCTGAGGTCTGCCTGAGGACTTGAAAGATGCAGTTGATTTTAGATGAGTCAAAGCAATGGAAGATACTTCCTTTTTATGGGCCATCCATGGGGATGTTACAAAAACATGTTTTCCCTAACAGGAAAAACTACCGAGCAAAATTTTTATCATTCAGCAGAGAAAGTAAAAAGGAAATAAAATATGAAAAACTAAAAGCAGTCAAAATATACCCAGAAAAATAAGGGCAGGTAATAGCAATGAATATAATTATAAGTTAGAATATGGAGGTGCCTGATAAGAGAGGCTAAAGGAATCAGTGAAATGGTAATGAGAACGAGGGTTAAAGATGAAGACAAAGCATCTTCCAGGCATGTTACAAATCAACAGAATGCTACATCCAGCAAAACTCTTTTGCTGGGTGCACATGGTAGAGTCTCAACAGGAAAAGAAAGCTTTAAATTCAACTCCAGCATATGCTGGAGGTTATTCTCCAAATCACCCTTCTCCCTGCCAAGAAGTGCCGTTTACCTTTGCTATCACCAGACTTCCAGCTGAGAAAAGGTATTGGCCAGCAAGTCAAGTAGCATAAGTTGTCATGATAATAATACCACGGTCCTACCCTAGTGCATTTTTTTTTACTCTAAACCTTTCTCTGAAGACAGCAGCTCCGTTATTTTCTTATTTTAGAAGGAAAGCTGAGAGAAAAAGAGACTTCTCCAAATCACTGTTAGTGGTTAGTATCAGAATCAGGCATAACCCCCTGGCATGTGCTCTGGCAGTGTCTGTGGTGCAGGTGACACACTGTTATTGTGGCGATGCACTGGTTTATTCCAGTGACAGATTATCACCCTATGAGCAATCGCTCCCTGGGAGTGCTATTCCATTGAAAAGCAGATGCCAAACTGGAAAATCTTACCTACCCCGAAGCCGACAGTAATATTATCACTAGTTTCATCTATGGATATTTAAAGCCAGAAAAGGACTTATCTGATCATCTTATCTATTCTCTTACCTACAAATGAAAAATACAAACAAAAGAAAAGCTGTAGCTAAAGAAATGTCTTCACGATTAACTCCAAAATATCACATGGGGAATGATAAAAAAAAAAAAAATAAACCAGTTGTTTCCTTTAATAACAATAGAAAACAAAAACAAAAACAAAACCACAACTGTTAAAATTCTCACTTGACTGTGAGGATTTCTCAACAGCCCATATAAAAGTGTCTGGAAGGACAGAATGAAAGGAAATGATTTTGGTCAGCAGTTTGATCCCTTCTTGGGGCAAACTCCAGGCTGTTCCTTGGGTTCTGTTGTCTGACAAGACCTTCTGGTTGATGCAGTGCCACGTGGGGCATGCACAAGGATAGAAGAGAGTCTGGATGAGCTGCTCTAGACCAGACCTGGCATGCTGTGTTGTGTACCTTGCTTTATGAATGCAGCCATTAGCTTGGTGCCTTGCAAAGCGAGGTCCTATTCATTGGGCAGAAGATGAATAGGGCCCTGTTGATGAACCAGGCTAAATTATTCTCATTAAGCTAAGCCTGCACATCAGTGGTGTTGGCCTTGACTGTGCCAAGAAAGATGTCAGCCTCTGAAGGTAGACAGTATGAAAATTACTCATGGTCTATTAAAATCATAGAATGACAGAACACCCAGAGTTGAAAGGGACCCACAAGGATTATTGAGTCCAGCTCCTGGCTCCACACAGGACCACCCAAATATCAGACCTCACATCTGAGGACGTTGTCCAAACACTTCTTGAACTCTGGCAGCCTTGGTGCCACGATCACTGCCCTGGGGAGCCTGTCCCAATGCCCAACCACCTCTGGGTGCAGAACCTTTCCCTAACCCCCAGCCTGACCCTCCCCTGTCCCAGCTCCATCCCTTGGGTCCTGTCACTGTCCCCAGAGAGCAGAGCTCAGCGCCTGCCCCTCCGCTCCCCTCATGAGGGAGCTGCAGGCCACCATGAGGCCTCCCCTCAGCCTGCTCTGATCTGGGCCAAACAAACCAAGGGACCTCAGCCGCTCCTCATACTTCTTGCCCTCCAGACCCTTCACCATCTTCATAGCCAACCTTTGGCCACTCTAACCATTTTATGTCCTTATACTGTGATGCACTAAACTGCCCACAAAACTCAAAATGAAGCTGCACCAGAGCAGAGGACACCCACTTCCCTCGGCAAGACAGCAGCGCCGTGCCTGATGCACCCCAAGACAAGGTTAGCCCTCCTGGCTGCTAGGGCCTGCTGCTGGCTCATCTTCAAATTGCCATCAACCAGAACCCCCAGATCCCTTTCCACAGGGATGCTCTCCAGCCCCTTGTCCCCCAGTCTATATTTACATCCAGGGTTGTGCCATCCCAGGAGCTGAATCCAGCACTTGCTCTTGTTACACTTCATACTGTTGGTGATTGCCCAGCCCTCTAATTTGTCAGGATCTCTCTTCAAGGCCTCTCTATCCCTGATGGAGTCAACAGCTCCTCTCAGTTTAGTGTTGCCCACAAACTTAGTATACCTTCGAGTCCTGCATCCAAGCCATTTAATAAAACATTAAATAAAACTGTCCCTGAAAAGGAGCCTAGTCAAACTCTGCTAGTGACTGCCAGTGTAATGTAACCCCATTTAAGTATCTAGTTTTAAATATATCCAGTGGTATGCTTCAGTCATTTCCCTTGAATCTGTACTCCGCACATTTCCCTTCACACTGTGTAGAAATATTTGTGTTTCAGAATCTCACTGTTTTGTGGTTATTGTGATGCTTTACCATAGTAGTCACTGGTCATAGCTGCCAGGTCGTAAGCTTCTGCTTTTCACACTACTGTAAGTTTTTTATGTAACCTGAATTACTCCTGTTTTACTCAGAATTGCACAGGGCCTATTTTAGCTGCTTAGCCTTTATATAAATAAATAAGATTTTCAAAAGCATCCGTGAAATTATAAAACCCAAACCTATTTTCTATGTGCCAGTGACATGCAGAGGCCAAGTCTTACTGAGGATTACATTGGGAAGTGTTATAAATGCTATAGAAAGACATGGCAGCTCAAAGGAAGCAAGAACTTACTTTATGTTTCAGTTTGCTTTTTTTTTTTTAAAAAAAATAAGGTTTCTAAGAATTGATCTTAGAGTGGCTTGAGTTAGCTCAAACTAAAAAGGAACTGATCTAAGCTGAACCTGAGCTGACTTTTAAACAAAAATTAGTACAAATGTACATATGCTAAGCATTAGAAACTAAAAGGTCTTGAGGGACATTTAAAGAAAAAATGTTTTTATTAAATGGATTCCAGGATTTACTCTGAAGCCAGTGTCTTCTGGGATGAGATCAGGAGAGTTACTTTATAGCCATGGGGATGCTGTCTGCTGGAGACATGATCTGCTTAATTTCTCAGGAGGATATCGTAGGTGTGTCCTGCCTAATCTTAGGCAAATAACTGGGTTCCCTCTACTGCCAGCAAGGAGAAATTGGAGAACTTTGATACCTCAGCTTCTCGCTTGAAATTTGGCAGGAAGAGCACAGCAGGTCCCCAGGAGTAATAGGTGCTGCTCATCCTTCTGCAGCCTGCAGGACACCGCTCTGATGGTGGAGCAGCCAGGTTCACCTCACAGTTCAGCACTGTGTGATGCTATAAAGCCCCATAGCATCCATGGGAAACAGAAGGTCTTCTTGGCTTCCATAGGCTACATAAATCAATAAATATTCCCTGATGTGCACAGCCTTTGTGCCTAGCAGAGCAGAACAGGGAGGAAGTCAGAGGCTGGATGAGGCAGGTAGCAGGCGACTGAATATCAGGGGCTTGCATCACCCTTCTTACTTCTAGGAGATTTCTAGAGAAAACTTTTATTTTGTAAAGGGACTACAGAGTAAACACACTGGGGGACATTTGCAGGGTGCACAAGACTCTTCTGGATTAGATTTGCTTGTGACATGCAGTGCTATGGGTCTGGGCTTCACCCCTTTGCTCTCACCCCATGAGGGTGGGTGAGAATTTGGTGAAAGTAAAACAGGTCCTGTGGCAGAGAGACCCACTGTGTAAGCATGTAATGGCCAGTTGCTTGAGGCCTGTTGCTGCTGGTGGAAGATGGAGTTTGCCTTCCTTCCTCTTTTTTGCTTTCATCCACTTGTTTAAGAGCTTTGCTGGTCAGGGGAAGATCACAGGAGCCAATTAAAATCTAATTGCAAAGATGTATTTTATGAGTGCATGATTTTCTATGTGCCCTGTTTAGCTGTATGATCTCATTGATCAGAACCTCTATTATAGCTCTTGGAAGAAAATGACCAGCCCTATCTGCACGTCTGTTTACTTTTAATATGATAAAGCAAGCAATACTTGCACAATATAAAATATAACCAGGAAAGCAGGAAGTGGAAGAAGGGAATTTCCTCTCTTTTGCCCATTGAGTTCAGGATTTCTCCAATCCACTGGGAAACTGATACCACTGGAGGAAGTAACTGCTGAAAAGAAAAAAAAATAATGGGCTCCTCATGAGAAACCATGGTGTATGGGTGACAATGTGTCATGAAGTCAGGACACAGTGGGTGCAAATATCAGAGAAGACCTTTGTGCAAGGTAAATTTTTAGCTCCTGGAAGAAAAGCATGGCTACAGGCAGCCAGCACTGAGCACTCTCCTGTCTTTTCCCTATCAGCATCACGGAGCCTTGACTGAAACTTCCCCTCATTATCTGCAGAACCCCCTTAAAATAGGGGCCTGGAGGTGTCCTGTGGCTAGTGATTAACCCCTGAAACCCCCCTGTGTCCATAGCTGTGGTGTCCCCGATCTTCCAGGGCCCTTCCTTGGGCAGCTGCTGGAAAGTCCTTCCTAAATGCCACACGTGCACCAGGCCACTGTCTCTTTGCATCCTCTTTCATATAGAATAAAGTGCTCCAACAAGGAATATCTCCTTCCTGCATGGCTCCCTTGAGTACCAGCTCTCAGCCAGCTTTTTCTTAAACAGTTTTTGCCTAGGATGAGTGTGAGATTGTCAATTCAGTTCTGGGTCAGGCAGAAGGAGAAACATGGGCTCTGGTCACTGTGGATTTTGCAATTCAGTGCAACATGCTTCTCACATGAGGCTGTAACCTTGTGTTTTCCTGAGGTGTTTATTTTTGATTTATACAGACACTTTAGAAATGCTGACATGGGGATTTGGGTTGTTTTTGCCTGAAAGTGTTGATAGCCTCTTCAATAGTAACTTTAAAGTTTTTGTTCTGGAATTAACACAATAGGGGGCCCAGAGTGATCTTTTACATTATAATACCATGACAATGGGATGCCAATAAACTGTCATGAAACGCACGATGCTGCCATTGTTTGGTGTATAAAAGCTGGTTGGTAAATATACATTGCATGAAAAAAATCTCCTACTCAGCAGATTGTTCTTCCAATGAATTACGTAGGAGACATCAAGAGAATTAGGGCTTTATTAAGGACTAGCTTCTTCAGACTAACTATTGTTTAAAAATAAGGATTTGGGGCAAATACTTTTTTTTGGTGTAAGAGCTGAAATCACACAAGTTCACTTTGCTTATCCAGGACATCATCCCGCTCTCGCTTTAAAGCTGAGAAGGTCACAGAGACCAGAAGTGTGCTTGAGCTGCTGTTAAGAGAGGAAAGGACCCAGAGTAAGATAAGGCAATGAAAACTCCAGCGTGCTCCTCATTGTCATTAATACTTCACTGGAATGAGAAATATCACAAGCGTTAGGAAAGGCTGAGTAACTCTGATAGCAAATATTGGTAGGAAAATGCTAGTGAAAATGCTACACCTTAGTCCAGAAGTTGCAGACTATTAATAACTAAAGAGATTAGACAGAAGAGTGCTGCATGTAGATTTTGATTTATGTTATTATGTTTCAAGATAGTACGTGCAGGAAAATAACATTTGGCAAATAAATTTTCAGCTCTTGCATCAGCCCCCAGGTGCTGCTGTGAGGTTTTGCCCAAAGACCTGCCTCAGAATGTTTTCAGCCTGGTTTGTAAGTTGCAGAGGTGATGAACAGATCCCAAGTATGTGCAGGTCTGGTCAGGCTGGATGCTTATTTGAAGTGAGGGCAGCTCAGCCTCTTGTCATCTAGGGACTGGGCAAGCAAGGGACGAGTTGAGCTGAACCATGTTGTAACAGAAATTCCTTCTGCGTTGGAAAAGATGACTTGTTGGTTTCCTGGAACAAGCACAGATGTTGCTAAGTACAGGGAGAGGTAAAAATTAAAAGGTGGGGAGTAGATTGTGAGTACCATGGGCTGATTATGGATGTGCAGGAAGCTCTGAGACCTCCTGGAAGGATGGTTGAGTCCTCAACCTGGTCTGCAATGGGGAAGCTGTTCATTCTGAGCACACAGCAGCTTTTTTAGGGTCTTTCACTCTTCCTAAATTGTCTCAGGGAGAATGTCCTTGTTAAAAAAAAAATGGTTTCTGGTCACATTTTTCTGATTAGAAGGGCTGAAACCACTGTGAGGTGGACAGGATACAGCTGAGCCAGGTGGTGCCAAGTTCAGCTTCCCTGCTCAGTGGATTTGGACAAGGCTGCCAGCTTTGCTTTTAAGGAAGTCTTCAACTTTCCTTTAACCCTGTCTGGGGAAAGAACTTTTAATTCCAGGACCAGCTTTAGGGTCATCTTCTCCAGAGGACAATGTTAGGGACCAGGTAGCATTTTCAGGTTCCTCCCATTTGCAGCACTGGTTGGGTGTTTAGTAACCACACTGAGCCAGGTCTGCTTACCAGGGATGCTGAAATTTGCTTGAAGAGCAATGAAACAGGCTTTGAACACTAATTTATATTTCAGGTTACTTTGTGGTTCTTGGTTAAAGTCAGTAATCACATGTTTTGGATTTGATGTAACATCGGCACACACCTTCCCTGTCTTCCACCTGCACTCGGGGCCCTGTGAGGAGGATCTTGGAAACCTCACCTTGTGGGGTTCTGCTGTGGTGGGGGGCACAGCCCCTGTACTCCCCTGCTGCTGTGCTAATCCCTGTGCTGCCCTGCCCTGCTGTAGCAGTAATTGTTATGCTGGGCAGAAAGAAGGGCAAGGAAAAAGCTTGGAGGCAGGCAAAGGCTTACCCGTAACTGAGTGTCTTCTGGCTGCTTGGCACTTTGAAAATGAGAAGGGCTGTGGTCTGGGAGCACTCACTGTTATTTATTCCTAGCAGGAATGATAACGGTGGCAGCAGATTTAGTGCCTCTCTTTGGCTCATTGGTGTTTATCCTGTTCTGAGAACTCCGCTGTCTTCCCCTTCTGGCATCACTGCCTGATGGATGAACTGAGATGTGTGCTGGGTGGCTGGCGCTGCAATGTTTCCCAGTCGGTTCCTCTGTCTTCCACAGCCACATCCCTCTAGCAAACATCTGATCCTTCACTACTCTTTAGGTCTGTGGATATTTATCGTGACAGCTTTTGTTTATTTAAAAACAGAAAAAAATAGCAATGAGAGCCCAGGTCAGGGATCCAAAAATAGGGAGCCCAAGAGAGACTCAAAGCTCTGATCTTGGCACAGGAGAACATTTTTAGGTGATGAAGAATTAAAAAAGCGTGGCTAAAAACAACAGCAGCAAGAAAAGCACCCCGAAGACATGTGCAAAGAAAAATGACAAACAGAGTGCACACTGATTATCATCCTTCACCGATGCTCCAACCCCAGGCAAAAATAGTGCCGGGCGTGGGACGCCTCACAGCAGCATCCGCACTGAATCAAGCATTGCACTGCAGCTCCCCCTCCCCATCGTCGCAGCCATGAACTCAGTCTGCCCTGGCCACCAAGAGGTTGTCTTCCCTAGGGGTTTGTGTCCAGACAGTTTTGGATGAGTCTTTGTGCCCCGTGAGGCCCCCACCGCCCTCTGCATCACGGGGCAGAGGAGTCTCTCCTCCTCGGGGAGGAGACTGCTCATAACAGAGATCTTCTTCCCATCAAGTAGCGAAAGAGATGGGTGGCAACACCAAAAAGGATTTGTAATTTTAACCCCAGAGCATTTGTAGGATTCCTGTGGAGCATGGAGCGATGCTCATTCCCTCCCTTTACAGCAGCGAGGTGGGTCATCTGCATCTCCTGTGGAGACTTGGTGGGAAAAGGTCTTCATCCCTTCAGCTTTCCTGTGGCCAGCCCTCTACAACAGCATTAAATAGACAGTAAAAACCTAGCTGAAGTTTAAATTCCTGTGCCCCTCTGCACTTTTTTAAACAATTAATGAATTAGGATCTCTTTTCTGCTTGTGTTAAGGAAGGCAAGGGCTCCTTATCTGCCGTGCTGCTCTGTTGTTAACAGGGGAAACACCGCCAGACTATCTGGAGCCTCTTCTCTTGTAAACTTGTCTCCTCATCTATCTGGCCTTTGCAAGCAATGCTAAGCCCTACCAGAAGCAGTTAGCAGTGCTTGGGGTGGTCAAGGAAACAGCATGGACCAGGGAACCCAGTCTGCCAAACTCCTACAGTATCAGTGCAGTTACAAACTGAACACTGTGCCGTGTGGCATGGCTGTGGTTCCACAAGAGGACACATTCAGCTGGAGACACTGAGCACCTGGTCAGAAACACGAAGCACCAAGTTGTTGCATGTCCTCTCTCAGCCGTGTAAGTTTGTCAAAACCTTTTACAGCGGAGTTGTTTTGTCCTGGCAGGCAGTATGCCAGGCTGGTTCCTGTGTGTCCTCCATGCGCCGCAGCGCTGGGGATGGAGCACAGGGCTGCAGATGCGGTATCGTGTGCCCGGCCATGCAAGGAGGGTGAGATGACATTCTCGTTGCTCAATGTTGAGATGGCATTTTCACTGTTGGCTGTGTACACATATCATATGAATGAGCATGAAGCCACAGTCATACATAGAGGCTTGATTATAAATACAGACAGCTTTCCTAAACAGACGTTAAGATCGCGCTGCGTCAGGGTTTCTGCTGAGCCTTCCCTAGCACGTGGTGAGCTGCTTTCTGGGGAACCAGAGGTGTGTACAGAGATCTGCTGGCATGGCCGGTGCGTGGTGGCTCTGTGACATGCCACATGCCAGCAAATGCCACCTCCTCCTTTCTCAGGCCCATTTCTGAGAGCAGTGCAGGTGTGCTCGCTACACACCTTTACACGGTGGTGGGACAGGACAGCTGCCATGAATGTAGGATTTTCACCACAAGCCTGTGGCTCTCAGTCACAGTTTTCATACCCAGGGGGCAGAGTTGCAGGACCCAGGTGCAGTCTGCTGCCTGTAGCCCACTGTGTGGGCCAGCCCTGTCGCACCCAAGTGCCCAGTCAAACTAAGTGGTTCTGAACGTGGATCCAGGACAAAACTCAGCAATGTTTCTCATGAGACTTCCTCTAGGACTCATGCTGTGGCTGTCACAGGGCAGCTCTGTCACAGAAGGCTGATGGACCTGATGACGATGAGCTCCTGAGGCAGGAATTACTGGACACAAAGAAGATGGACAATTACTGATTAGGAAGGTATTGCATGGAAAAGGATGTGAAACACACATAAAGCGGGGAAACAACAAAATCCGCTGATTAGTGCTGAAAAAGAGTCAAGAACAGATCTCACACGGAGGGATGCAATGCATAAGGCAGGGAAGGAGTCCTTCCCCAGTGCTCTTTTCAGGTTGGGAATAGCACTTCAGAAAAGGTGCGGATCTGAGAGCAGAGCAGGAGAGCAGGGCCCTGCTCGTGGCGCTGCTCACCAGTACAGACCTGTCTGCAGAAAGGAGAGCAGTAACAGGTCTGTGTCTACTGGGGATAGAAAAAGAAGTTGCAGCCACAAAGATTTAGGGTGGACTGTAGAAAAATCTCTATGCGTACTCCCCCAGGATACTGCTTAAGGAGAATGCAGAATCTCCATCCCTGAATGTCATCTACAGTGGACTAAAATACAGTAGATTCTGATTAAACAGCTCCTCAGGGTCTCCCTCAGCCTCTTTTCCCTGTCTGATTTATCTCTCCGTGGCCTAAGAATCTATTTTCCACTCTATCTAAAGAGAAACGTGGAGCTGAAATAACTAAATGACAGACCTAGCATATTTTCATTATTACTATTTATTTATTTATTTAAAATGTAAAATGGAAACTTCCTGTAGGGAAAGTCTAATTTTAGTGTGATCTGCTCTTTGTGAAAAAGCCAAGATCACACGGAAAACTCATGGGGAAAAATTGTTTACTTACCGGATCTGCTAACATGATGGTGAAGTCTTTAAGTGTAACAAACCAAAACTACAGATAACTGGGAGCAGATTGTTTCAGCTGAGTGTTTCATGTTCCTCTTTGCAAGGGCAGTTTATGCTTGTTGCACAGGTGTATTTAGCAGGTGCACTGTAACTACAGGTACTCCTGCCTGCTTACTGAGTGCATCCAGGATGCACAGCCACACGCCTCTTGGTGCTCATTCAACATGTAGTTCCCAGCAGCTCACTCCTCCATATGAACCTGGAGGAGGAGGAACCAAACCTGACTTAGGGCATGACCAGGGCTAACCTTATTTGTGCTGCTCCATTTCATGGTGGGCTTTGGAGAAGTCCTTCTTCCCCCTGCCCTGCTCACAAGCCAGGTCTGAGACCTTGGCTCCCTCAGCAAGCAGTGAGCTCATGAAAGTCGTGGGCTGTCGAAGCAGCATTGCATATTGGACTGGTTCAGGGAAGAGCTGGGTAGCAGAGGCTGGGCACTATTTGTTCATCCAAGAGAAGTGCCATGATAAATGGCTTTCCACTTCTCTCTCCATGTAGAATGGATTTATTTATTCTTTTAAAGTTCATATTCGTTCACTAAACAGAGAAAGGATTATAAGAACATTTCTCTAATTTCTACCATTAGTGGCATATATGCAGACACAAGGTTTGGGGTAGCCACCAATCACACCATTTACTGCTTATTGCAATGTCCCAACGCTTTCCCTCCTCCCTCACCATCCCAAAGCAATTAGCAGGGAATTCAGCTGCTGCCTGAATGGACACATTTTCAGCAATCTTCCTTAATTCTTTATTTACTGTAAAATAAGCAGGAAAAAAAATGCAAAATCAGTTCCTCTTCTGCGGGTGGATTTGTTCTCTTATCACATCTCAGACTCTCTCTCCCCTGCCCTTTCCCCAACTGTGTCCTGATTTCTGAAGAGCTGTGATGAAAAGCAGGCAGGAAAACATCTGATTGCTGCCTGTGAATTATTCGAGTGAACCTATTTCAGAGGTAACTGGCGTGACAAAAGGCGAGCAATTCTCAATCAGCACTCAGAGCTGATAGCATCCCTTCTATGTTAGACAGCAACTTGTACCAAGCATGCTGGATCATTCATAGCAGAACATGATGCAATTTGCCACCCTGCAAAAAGAAAATGAAATACCCAATCCATTGCTTTAAATAAGGAAGGTTTTTAGCAGTGGGGATGGGATAAGGTGAAGCAGTAGCAGGACTGGCTGAGGCAAGGGGAGGGAGGGAAAGAAGTGAGAAAGGGCTGAGAAAGCCAGTCTCTGCTGTACTGGTTGATATCTCCCTTTTTAAAGAGCTCCTTGAACTTCACTGCTTCAGTAGTTACGTACTCTGCTGTGAGCAGAGGCATCAAAACCTGGCCTTACAGAAAAGGCACTGGCACAGAGGTCTCGCTGACATTTCCTTTTGATGCTCTGCATGCTCCAACAAACACTCCACATGTCTTTGCAGCGGAAGAGTTACGCCTGAGGGAGCACCTTCCCCTGCTTTCAGAAAACAGCGAGGAGATGGCAATGAAGGTGTTCGTGCTGCTGAAAACTCTAAGCCAGCTCTGGACAGCTGGAGGGCTCAGAGAGCTCTCCCCATCCGGCCCTTCAGTCTGCCTTCCTTCCCCTCCTCTGCCTTCCCTGCTTGTCTGGGTGGGAGCAGGAGCAGGAGCAGGAGCTGGCCTGCACAGTAGTCAGGGCTGCACCAGGCATCTCAGGAAGTCACGTGTGCAGGAAGCTTTATCACAAAGATCCAATCAGTTATAAATAAAATTTGCATTGAACCTTAATAGCAAACTACTGACAGTGAGACCTTCCCTGTCCCTTCCCAGCCTCCTCTGTAGACCGTCATTTGTCTTTTATTGCAGTTGTTTTAAATCGTATTCACCTGTCACAGCTTCCTGAGCTGGGTGAGAGTGGTGTGATGGTTTAAGGCAGCTCCTATGTGGGACAAAGAGGCAGGAGGTGAGCTTTGCTGCACCATGGGCAAGAGATAGCAGTGGGAAGGGCTGGCAGCACTTCCTCTGAGAGGGCAAAGAGCTGAATGCTGTAGTGGGGAGATGTCCCTGGTGCAGCTGAGAACAGCATTCCTGGCTTTTCCTTGTCCTGAAAGTCAATTAAGAACAATTTTGCTAATACGATGAACCAAAGCATCTAATTCAGTTTGCTGTTTATTCATGAGCATGTTCCAAAATTTGGTATGAACTGATTATGCATCTGAAAAAATCACTTGGCAAAGAACAATATTTGTGCATTAAATCTACTCTACCTGGGTACCTTTACTGCTTACTATTTGTTTGTTTTCTGGAAATTAAAAAAAAAGTACGAGGCAGTAAGCTTAGTTACTGTTAAACTGTTTATCACACAAGCTCCTGAACATCACTGGCTTATTAGGATTCACACATTCTTTTGGTTTCACCCATTCCATGCTGCTGAGCACCTAGAATAGGCACAACCCAACCTGAGCAACTGGTCAATGAACAATTTTGAATAATGAATATTGCTGGTAAAGGGAATATGTAGCATTTTATTAACATGTTTTTTTTTGTGATGGATGCATAGTAACAATAACCACAGTTATGATAGAAATCAAGAAATTGATGCCAGCACTCTGTAAGTTACAATTCATTTCTAGTGGATTTGCAGA
Organism: Stictonetta naevosa; assembly: GCA_011074415.1. Lineage (NCBI taxonomy): Eukaryota > Metazoa > Chordata > Aves > Anseriformes > Anatidae > Stictonetta > Stictonetta naevosa. Next base: position 284,873 of record CM021709.1, read on the forward strand.
GATTTTATGGCCATGGTACTGTTAGCTGGATCTCTCGTCCTGGTAACAATCACATTTAATTTTAATGAAGAAAATAGGATTAATTGATATAGTGGGAGAATCAACTCAGTAATTAAGATACACTTTTCCAGAGGAATAATTAATCCACTGAGAAAGTGTAGTATTGCACGAGCCAGGAGATTTTAGGGTAAAATAAACTGTCTGAAAAAGAACCTGGTGACAAATAGATGTGCACGGAGGGATTGTGAAGGTTTGCTGAGAGTGAACAGCTCGTGCAGTGCTCAGAGACAGAGATAATGTGAGAAGTTTCCAGAGCAGTTTAAGTTAGACTTTCCTTGGATCCGTATGCAGAAAATGACAATGCTCATCCTGAAGTGTTCTTCCCAGGAATGATAGCGTGTTCGTAGCTTGGCTAGAAAGCAGAAGCAGAAAAAAACAACCAAACAAAAAACAAAAATAAACAAACAAACAAAAAAAAAACACAACTGGGCAGCAGAAGAGATTCAGCAAGTTTTAATGTTGCAAAATATAAAACTAAACTGTATTTGATAGTCAGTGCCTGAAGGAATTGTTCATGAAGGCAACTTCCCTGAGGCTGTTTATCCAACCTCCCTCCCCCAATACCGTTGCAGTTCCTCCCGCCTCGGCATCGCCTTGCTGGAGAGCTCACCAGCCCTCATCTGTAAGGGAGCTACTGGGAGTTTGGTGGGCTCCCAGAAAACGATGGGCTTTGTTACAGCCAGAGAGGGTGAAACTTTTCCCCCTTTACACAAGCAGTCCAAAGTAAACACCTTTCTTCTGTTTTCCTGCTTTCTCTATCCACAAGTTTTGGCAGGCCTGTAGGGTGCAGGAAGCCGATCACTGCCAAGTGCTGATGGGCTGACTTGGCCTTGCTGTCACACACACACACATCCACCAGGTTCCAGGTGTGTAGGAACATGTGCGCAGAAGTGCACCTCACAGTACCTCTGAACTGAGACTGTTTCGCCTAAGATTTCCCAACGAACACAGGAAGAGTCAGAAGAGGTCAAAATGTTTTCCCCTGCTGGTTTTGGACAAATACAACTCCATTTCTTAGAGTAGTGACTTACTTTGCATGAGCAGGAAATAAATCTTAGTTAAAAGCCTACTGCGGACAACAATCCCCTCCAAAAATAGTTGTTGCATCCAGAAGACAGAAGTTATGTTACCTGTAACAGAAGTTTACAGAGTCTTATAAAAGCTTGTTAAAGGTAGACAAGTGTTAGTACCTGTGACGGTTCCAAAGCACAAGTTCATTTGCTTGCAGAGTGAACAAACATTTTAATGGCTGCAGCCATCAGGAGCTGTGCTGCTGCTTCGTTTATTTGCAGTCATTTGATCAGATGGTGCTGAATTTGAAACAACTTTTCTTGGTACAGCAGGGTAAGTTGTGACCGCCACACAGCTGCAGGGTGTGAGCTGTCTGACGATCAGCCAGCAAACCAAAAATCATGAATTCCAGTTGCGCAGTGGGAGAAGGCTCTGGTAGCTGTTCTGGCATCCCCTGCTCTAACACTGGGTGGCAATTTAACACAGAGCTTTAGTGCTGCACCTCCACGTTGCGGGAGAAAAGGGGTCTGATCTTTTGGCATTTTGAGTCAATGACAGGCCCCTCTGCAACCTTCTGAGTTTGTCATTTTGGGGGATAAAACCCACCTTCCTGCTTCACGTGCCTGCCAGTTGGGTCAAGGAAGGCGCAGCTCTGGGCAGGTGAGCAGCACCAGGGTGCATCTTCCCTGGCTTCTGGGGAAGAAGAGTGGCCAGCATGTCGCAGCCTTTGTATGAGAGAGGGAGGCTGCTGGTGTGGCTCAGATGAGGTGCAAGGCAGAGGTTCCCCGGAGATCTCGTTTCTCCCCTCCAGGAAGAGCTGAGCTATTGCTGCTGGCTCCCAGAGCTTTGGTGTCCAGCCTGGGCTGGATCTGCTGGCAGGGTGCTGGGGGCACAGCTTTGCTGCTTTTCACATGGCATGGTCCTGACATGGGAGCCACATCCGAACTGCCCGGGAGCCAAATGTTAATGATGATCTAGAGGGTGTTAATAAAATTGCTCTGTAACTATGGCATCCAGTTTTTCATGATTGTCTTCATCAGAAGACAATCAGGCCCAACAGGTGACTTAAAGGCACTCCAAAATCTGGAGTCCTGTTTCATACTCACAAAAGGACAGGACATTACCTGTTGGCAATGGAGACATTATGCAGGCTCAGAGTAGGGGAACCTGGTCCCCAGCTCTTCTACTAGGTTCATTTTGTAGCCTCCTGGTCATGACTCTCAAGCTCCCTGTGTCTGGGATTCCCATCAGCTGCGTGATGATTACTACCTTCACTTGCTAATTTTGTGGAGAAGTTCATGTCTGCAAACCTGAAGTTTGTTTAAAATCTTCTTTATGGTTATCATTATGCTTTGTGTGTTGCTGGAGAGGGGAGGTGTATAGCCCCTTCTTTCCTCCCAGCCTAGAAAAACATAGTCATGAGGCAGGCAGGATGCGGCAGACGAGGTGAAGTGGAGTTTTGCCTCTACCGCAACTGGGGAGAGCACTGCTTTTCTTTACAGCCTTGAAGCTATTCCTACTGTTCTGCTTCATTTCTTTTAAATATGCTGGTCTCCTTGCAGGTCAGTTACCCAGACATGAAAAAAAAGGTTTCAGCAATTGGATGGAGATGGCTGGCACAGGCTAGCTCCAGGGCTGTGGGGCACGAGACGCATGTGGTCCCAAGCTGCCTCGCTGTGCTAGCACTGGCATAGCTGTGAGGGCAGTCTGGGTGAGCACTTCCCAAAGCTGCAAGACTGGACTGATGTAAGCCCATGGGCCTGAAGTGTGGTCAGAGCTAACAATGCTAGGGCTTCTCCAAACTTCACTGTGTGGACAGCAAAGCAGTTGAGGGGTGAGACATGGGGAGCTGGTGCAGCTGGGGCAGCTGCTGTGCCAGGCCATGCCCAGGTGTGCATACATCCTAGGGTGAGTGGAACACACTCCAGGCAGCTTAGCATGCACCTAGGATAGCTGAACATGCCCCAGAGTGCACCCAGGCAGCATGTGCAGATGCTCCATTTGCACTGACATCACTGGGCTTTCCATGCTATAACCGGCATTTGTCCTTGCAGGCAAATCTGTAACTTCCCCATCTCAAGCATTACACAAAACAAGGAAATAGGTTTTAAAAATTCCCTTTATAATAATGCTTGTTTAAGCTCTTTGTATTTAAGCTGACTGAAGGTCAACCAAATTGTGCTAACAATGCAGTCGCTTGCAGAGGGTAGGTCATGCTCCCCAGATGCTTGTCTGCAAACAAGCTCGCAGAGCTTGGGAATGAGTTATCTCTAGGATAACAGGAATACCTCAGGGAAGGGAACTCTTCTCCAAATGGTGAATCAAAAGGCTGTTGTGTTGAACACAAAGAGGCTCACCCTGGCACTTGGACCTGCAGGCAGATGCAGGCTGGCCACCTCCTGGGCAAAAGTTACAACATGCTGCCAGCAGCTCCCTCTGAACCCAGCACGCCTCTGCCTTGGCAGGAAGCTCTGGCCGCTGTGCTGGTGACACTGCAGTGCAGAGCGTGGCTCATCTCACACTGTGGCAGCTTTCGTGGCTTGTACCTCCTGTGACATTAAGTTTGAAAGAAAATCTGGGTCAGTCACTGCAGAGTCTGAAGCCAGAACCAGGCATGGGAAGGATTTGTCTCTGCTGTCAGGTCAGCCAGGGGGCTAGCAGTACTTGGATGCCCACAACAAGAGGTGGTCTCTCTGAGCCCAGCACGGTGCTGGCTGTCTCGTGTGCCCCACAGCCTCCTCTTCCAAGCTCAGGATTGGTGCATCCCTAAGAGAAGGAAATTGGGGAAATGGGGCAGGAAACCTGTGTGGATGAGCAAGGAGCTCATTGATAAGATCAAAAGGTTTATGAAATGTGGAAAAAGGGCCTGTCCTCTTGGGAGGAGTATAGAAGTGTTGTCAGGGCCTGCAGGGACGTGACGAGGAAAGCTAAAGCCCACCTAGAGATGAGGCTTGCAAAAGAGATAAAAGATAATAAGAAGGTTTTTTTTAAAGTATGTAAACAGTAAAAGGCAGACTAGGGATAATGTGGGTCCCTTGCTGAACAAGGGGGGTGTCCTGATAACGGGAGATGCCAAGAAGGCGGAGATACTGAATGCTTTCTTTGCTTCAGTCTTTGCTTCAAGGACTTCCCCCTGGGACTCCTCAACCCTGACGGGAGGACAAAGGGTCTGGGTAATGGAGGGCTCCCCCCTCGTTGATGAGAGAGTGGTTCGGGAGCGTCTGAGTGGGCTCAATGCACACAAATCCATGGGTCCCGATGGGATGCATCCACGTGTGCTAAGGGAGCTGGCAGATGTGATCGCCAAACCGCTCTCTATAATCTTTGAAAGGTCCTGGAGAACAGAAGAGGTGCCTGAAGACTGGAGAACAGCCAATGTCCGGTCTTCAAGATGGGCAAGAAGGAGGATCCGGGAAACTACAGGCCAGTCAGTCTCACCTCTGTCCCTGGAAAGATGTTGGAACAGCTTGTTCTGGATGCCATCTCCAAGCAATTGGAAGAGAAGAATGTTATGAGGAGTAGTCAGCATGGATTCACCAAGGGGAAATTGTGCTTGACCAACTTTGTTGCTTTCTATGATGGCATCACCAGCTGGATAGATGGGGGGAGAGCAGTGGATGTCATCTACCTTGACTTAGCAAGGCTTTGGAACTGTCTCCCATGACATTCTGATAGCAAAGGTGAGAAAGTGTGGGATAGAGGAGTGGACAGTAAGGTGGGCTGAGAACTGGCTGATTGGCCGAGCTCAGAGGGTGGTGATCGGCAGCACAGAGTCCGGCTGGAGACCTGTGACTAGTGATGTTCCCCAGGGGTCAGTGCTGGGTCCAGTCTTGTTCAACATCTTCATCAATGACCTTGATGAGGGAATAGTGTCTGTCCTCAGCAAGTACGCCGATGACACAAAGCTGGGAAGAGTGGCTGACACGCCAGAAGGCTGTGCTGCCATTCAGCGAGTCATGGACTGGCTGGAGAGATGGGCAGGAAGAAACCAAATGAGGTTTAATAAGAGCAAGTGTAGAGTCCTGCACCTGGGAAGGAACAACCGGACGTATCAGTACAGGCTGGGGGATGACCTGCTGGAGAGGAGCTCTGAGGAGAAGGACCTGGGGGTCCTGGTGGATGACAGGTTGACCATGAGCCAGCAGTGTGCCCTGGTGGCCAAGAGGGCCAATGGGATCCTGGCGTGCATTAAAAGGAGTGTGGCCAGCAGGTCAAGGGAGGTGATCCTCCCCCTCTACTCTGCCCTGGTCAGGCCTCACCTGGAGTACTATGTCCAGTTCTGGGCTCCCTGGTACAAAAAAAAAAAGACAGGGATCTCCTGGAAAGAGTCCAGTGGAGGGCCACAAAGATGATAAGGGGCCTGGAGCATCTTCCCAATGAGAAAAGGCTGAGAGACCTGGGTCTGTTCAGCCTGGAGAAAAGAAGACTGAGAGGGGATCTCATCAATGTCTATAAACACCTGAGGTGTGGGAGACAGAGGGATTTGGCCAACCTCTTTTCAGTGGTTTGTGGGGGCAGGACGAGGGGCAATGGCTGCAAGATAGAGCACAGGAAGTTCCGCACCAACATGTGAAAGAACTTCTTCACGGTGAGAGTGATGGAGCACTGGGACAGGCTGCCCAGGGAGGTTGTGGAGTCTCCTTCTCTGGAGATAGTCAAGGCCTGTCTGGATGCCTTCCTGGGCAACCTGCTCTAAGGAACCTGCTTTGACAGGGGAGCTGGACCCAATGATCTTTCGAGGTCCCTTCCAACCCCTTCAATTCTGTGATTCTGTGATCCTCTGTGCAGATCCCATTCATAACTGATCCCCTATCAGCAACCCAGAGGCCAAAACCAGAGCCCTCCATTCTGCCCCCCATGAGCAGTGTAACGTGGTTAAGGAGCAGTACTGTTAGGGGAACTCGTGATTGCCCCATTAGCATTACATAAAACAAGCCCTGACTGGCTTTCTGCACCAGCCCTGGGAATCATGTCCATGGAGCATGAATAGAAATGCTTCCTAAGCAGGTATCTGTCTTCTATCCACTTCAACAACAGTGAAATTTCTTTCCTTGTATCCACGCTGTATTTGGGACCCTTAAATGTTGCGGCTTTGGATGGAAGAAGTCTGGCAGACATGACTGGGACGTGTTTCACAACAAAAATATTTATTCTTGACTAATTTTGTTCATCGGAAATTCTTATTAGGACAAGTAGATTTTTGGTTTACTTTATGATGGATTGTGTAAGTATGAGTAAAATATGTTTGTTTCATTAGCAGTGAAGAAAATATATAAAAAAGATCCTTTTGCAAACACCCACATAGAAGTTTTTAAAAGCAATCCCAAAATACTAAACTGCATTTGTAGGCTGCAGCTACTCCTTCTCCACCACCTTGTACTCCATAAAGGGAGTACAAAATGACAAATTCACAATAGCAACTTTTAAAGCTTCTATTTGTATTCTTAGAAATAGCTACAGAATTTGCAGAGCAGCGCTGTGATGTCCCCTACATTTCTGTAATTTCTGTGCTGCCTTGTATGTGCCTGGGATCAGCACGGAGGAAATGATGTGGGCTGGAGCATCCCACAGATGTGGTGAGCAAGGTGTGAATTCCCCTCTGCATCTTCTCCAGGGACATTTCCTGACCTTTGTTTTCCAGTTCCTGTGGCACAGTTCAGATCCCCTGAAGTTGCTCAGAGCTGGTCACACTTAGACCTGGTGCATACTGAATACAACAAGGGTTCAGCAGAACAAGTGCTGTGACCATGAAAGAACAAAGCTTGAACACTCTGGAAGAAGTAAGGGATTATTGGTTAAAAATAAATAAACAAATAATCAAAATATAGCTTGTAGATTAAGTGGATTTATGAACTCTACGGCCAGCAGAAGCTCTTTCCCTATGTCAGACTTGTTCGCCATACTGAATCCACGAAGGGCATGGTTTATGTGTTTGAGAGATAAAACCTGAGAAATCTGAGCTCTTTCCTAAATAAACTTTCCTAAGTAAACTACCAGCTGGTTTAACCGGTTGTGATCAAACCTTTTTCATGTTTAAAACCAGCAAATTTCAAAATAAATAACTTCATTGGTGCTGCTTGATGCCTGGTACCACAGACCATTCTATCTGTATCTCCCAACAGTCTGAGCAGGTCGCAACCTCCAAGCTATTTTAGCCCAGAATGAACATGCCATGAATCCAGTTGAACTCAAGAATTAGGAAGACCTCACCACCAATAACTATGGAGTGTGTATGACTGGATACTTATGATTATACTGGATAATTTTAGTTTAAGACTAATTTTAGATTAAGATATATGACTTTTTTTTTTTTTTTTTTTTTTTCTGTTAATATGCAGATTCTTTCCTATGCTTATTTTCATTCTGTGAACCACCATTTGCAGTTTTGGGTTGTTGATATGGTGAATATCGTTGTTAAGTTTCACGTGGTGTACAAGTTGCTCACTGTTCATTCCTTTAGCCAGCTGGATTGTTTTAGTGACTAAACCAGGTGTTCATTGCTATTCCTTGCCATTGCAAATTCAGGACTTGTTAATAACGAATAACGCACAATATTCATTTCAAAATCTGCTGTCCCCATGAGCTTTCTTGCCAGTTGCTAGAATATTCACACAAAAGTGAGCCCTAAAACAGAGCAAAAAGAGCCAAGGAACAATTGTTTAAATATGTGAATGCGTATTTGTGGAATGTTTTTGTAGTATTTACCTCACTGTAGTTTTCAACAGATAGGTATAAAGGGGAAACAAGGCTGAAAGCTCACAACTATTTTAAGACCAAGCACCATGTGGTTGCTTATGAATCTCTGCAATATTCCTGTGCTCTAAGGGGCAGTAGGTACTGCACGCTGAGCACCATGCCGTTCCGAGGGAGACTGTAACTGCTGGAAAGCCAGAGGTGCTTCGCTCTTGGCAATACAGACTGGAAATTTGAGATCTCATAAACAGTGGTAATCATGGCAGGATGCTTTAAATTTATTTTTATTTTTATTTTTTTTTTTAAAAAGTTTCTTTTTGAAAAATGCAAAACAAAATTGAGTGTGATTGTTATCCCCACTGGGGCTGTGAAGGGTTGGGAGAGCAAGCATCTGAGAAGTCATTGGCTCAATGCAGCCAGTGTTTTAGGACTTTCTGGCAGTGATAGCTTTGGAGAGGCTGAATATGAGCTGGACCTTCCTGCCTCCCCAAGAGGTCACCAGCGAAAGTGGCTGGAAAGCATACAGGGCTGGACCTGCCAGCCGGATCTGATCAACAGACTTCCCAAACTGCGTACAGTGGGATGAAACATCTGGGGTTTGACAATATTGCTGTATCACCTCAAAAACATCGTGGTCAGAAAATTCCCAGCCTGCTCACCAGACCTCAGGCATGTGTGGGATCTTCAGCACTTCCCTTGTGGCCACATCAGTCCCCACGTCAGCTCTTGAGGCTCTCAGCAGAGCTTGCTGTTGGCTGGCCAAGGCAGCAGCTGTTGTATTTGCTCAGCGCATCCATCTCACTCACCATCACCATCACCACCACGCCACACTTGCCACGCAGCAGAGGGTTGGTTGTACTGGGCACTGCTTGCAGCTTTGACTCAAGGCTGAATGGGAATTGAGCTCTGTAGACACTGCCAGAGGAGAGTGGATATTATTTATTTAGTACAATAATGCAGCAGCAGTGGATTAGTCAAACAGTAATTAGTAACAGGTAATATAATTAGAGAGTCTGTTGCAGTTGGCTACATCTTCCTGAATGCCACCAGCAAGTCATCAAGTCTTTGGGTAAAAAGGGGATTAGTTTGGGAAGCAAGTGCTTTCAGGCACAGTTAGGAGAGTTTGGGAACATGCAGCTCTTTTTCTTTGCCTCCCTTTATCCCAGCAATTATCGTAACATATGGCTCTGAAGTGGCACTTGCTTCTCTCTTAGTTGCATGAAATCTTGAACAAAAGCTCCAAACAGCTCTCTAGAGTGATTACATCTCATCTGAAAGAGCTCGAAGACTCAGGGGGTACGAAGGAGTGGTTCTTTGCTTTCGTCTTACAAATGGGGAAAAGGAAAGTTCAGTTCCTCTTTTCTTTTTCCTTCTTCTTGCTATTTTAAGAATCAAGTTTCCACAATTCTAGTGTCTGAGCATCAGAAGTTTCTCTTGCTTAGACAGGTAGTGAGATTTTGGTTCTTCATATGTGAGAGGAAAGAAAATACCTCAATCAGTTAACAGTGTTCACAGGGTTTTGCTGAATCTTGCTTCCACTGAATGATTTGCTCTGCTTAAAGCATAAAGGACTGAAATCAGTAACTAGAGATGGCAAATAGCTACCAGATAAATGCCACACACATCAGCCTTGATACATTACTCAGTCTTCCCACCCTTGGATGCTCCTGCAACACCTTCACATTGTAATTTCATCTCTTCAGTCATCGCTTTCCCCTCCATTAGCCAGGCTGTCCGGAGCGGCTCCCACTTCTGCACTCCTTTCATCAGATCTTCTTGCTCAAGTGTGTTTGGTCTTACTGTACTTCTGGGCTGTGGAAATCATGATCAGTACAAGTCAAATGTGTGCTTCTTCTTACTTGTCTGAATCTGCCTGGTTTCAACTTTCAGCCCCCAGAAAATCTTCTGTCACTAAATAGTCCCCTATCACCAGTGTCCTGCTTCTGGAGCATGTGCTTGCAGGACATACTCCAGTCCTTCCTCGGCCTGTCCTGGAATAAACTACTCTCCAGAGCATAGTATGGTAAAAAATACATCTTCCATTTCCATCATAAGCCTCATGGCTTTTCTCCTAAGCATTTCTAGTTATCCAACATATTATATTCCCACATCATCATGGAGGAAGGTATTGTGCAGCCTGGTACCTGCTTTCCCATTTCACGATGCTCCTGAGAATTGCATTAGCCACAACAAATGGCATTAAAAACTTACATTGAGCTGCTGATGAGCCTAAGGGCTCTGTCCCTTCCAGAGTTCTCTCTTTCCAAAACCAGATTGCCCTTGTGCTGTAAATGCTGCCTTTATTTTGGCTTCCAAATATATTGCCCTACCTAGGCTATATTCACATGCATATTGTTTTCTTGCAAAATGTACCCAAGCAATCCAGAATGCTCTGTATCAGTGTGCTGCCCTGTTATTTATCAGTCCCTTGGTCTTGGTCACCAGCAAATTCCTAACTGATGATTTCAAGACTTCTTTTTTTTTTTTTTTTTTTTTTTCATGACACTGGTGAAGAAATGAGTAGCAGAATATCCATAACAGATTCCAAGGGAGCACACTAAAATGAGAACCGTTAGACAATATTTCCCTGTGTGCATTCACATTTGAGACCCCTCGCTACACTGGGTTGAACTCCACTAGAAGTCCTGTACTGAGTTGGTATTGTCCTTGCGTCTTTATCAAAGCCTCATGTAATACCAAATCAAAAGCTTTTCTGAGATCAGAGTACACAACAACTTATTACTGCAGTAATGTTGTTGATTAGCACAGAAAATATCAGGACAGCAAGATTTGTTCTCCACTAATCCATACCAATTTGCCAAATTCTGTTTCCCATCTTTAATACTTGATGAATTGTTATCTTTATGAGGTTCTTTATTATTGGGCTGGAGATCACTCTTGGACTGATAGGCTTGTAAATACCTAGATTATCCACTTTATTCTCTCAAAATATTGGTACTTTTTTATTAACTCTGATCATCCAAGTTTACTGGAAATCAAGATCAACCCCATGTAAATTTCCTCACCCAACTCTCTGAAAAAATCTTTGTAAGGAAAAAGATGCAATTATCTGGACTTGCTGATTTTGATGTGCCTAGCATTAGTAATTGCTGTTTAACATTTTGTTTAATATCTGTGGGGATGGAAAAGTTCATCACCACATAATAAGGCTCCTAAAAATAGAACAGAAGTATTTATTGGCTGTGTCTCCTTTTCCTGAATCACTGTCAACAGCTCTACCATTTTACAGCTGATCAGCCTAACTTTTAGTATTTTTTTTTTTCCTAATATGCTCAAGATCAACCTGTTCTGCAGCCTACAGATTTGCCTACTACTTCTACTGTTTACTCTGATTTTGGACAATTTATAAGCTTTTACTACATCTCCACAGCTACCAGTTTCCCCTTTTTCTCATTGCAGTGCTTTTTGAAACCACTCCTCAGCTGTGATGCCTGATCCTTGCCTCTGTATGAGGTTGTGGTCTAAGCTCTGTAACATGCATCTGCCTTTTAATATATTCCTGCTTTGGCTATTTTTTTTTTTTTCTTTTTCTGTTTTCTTAAGAAGCTGCTGGTCATGGTCACCCTTTCTTACTTAGTGAACATTTCCTCCTAGCATAGCATCGTGATGTCCCATGTGAAAGCCTTGGCCAAATGCACTCAAAATGGCTCAATCTTTCTTCTGCATCCTGCAGCAGTGTGAGGGAGTAACCCACAGAGCCAGCTCTGTGTGGCTGATGCCTGTCCAGGGTATCTGCTGCTTCAGCAAACCTTATCCTCAGTGGGATGCACATTCCAACAGCACCAGAAATAAGGGGTGAAGCCTTCTGCATTTAAGACCTGCCAAATTTTCAGTTCCTTCCTTCCAGGGTTTGTTGTTTCCCTGCAAAGCTAAAGCAAGCAGAGGGATAAAGAAACCTGCACTTTACCAGCAACATGGAGTGAGATGCCAGTGCCCGGCTTGTTAATGGGTTCACATGTACTGTGGTGTCAGCTGTGTGATCTGGAATGGCTAGAGTAGGAGCTGAAAGTGATGAGTGGTACCTAAAGTGAATCCAGCTGTAGAACTATGCTGTTCAGCTATTCTGAGATCTCTGCAAAGAAGTAAATGTTAATTCAGTGGATCCCCCCAAAGAAGGAAGCGGTGACACAGGGTACATAGTAGAGAACCTGACAGAAACCAGCCTGAGACCTGAAATGAGCAGAATTTTAAAAATGTAGTTGATCAAAGTGTGTGTGCTGCTGGAATAACTGTTCTTTGTGAAACTGTTGAAAATGAGCCAGGTGACATCTCATTGCTGCCAGGTGTCTGGTGCCAGATGCGGTGTCTGGACAGCTTGTTTTACCCGGAAAGTCTGGCTGATGAGAACTCACAGCCCACCTAAAACATGGCCTGTCATTCTTACTTTGGAAATAACCTTTTGAAAGCAGCTTGTCCTGTGAGCTCATTTGTCCTTTTCTCCCTCCCTATCAAGAGTGCCATAAGGCTCCCCATTTTAGCCCACAGAAGAGTGACCTTCAGAATCAGCCCCCAAGGTCTCATCATGCCAGGGTTATTTTGGCTTCTTCACTTTCAGCAGCCTGGGAAGATTACCCCTGGCTCCCCACAGGTTGGACATAGAAACGAGCACATCCTCCCCAGCAATCACCAACCATCCCAGCCTGCTCCTAGGCAGGGCTGCATTTTCTAGCCTACCCTCCTGCCAGCACACCATTGTACCCACTGTCCCTCAAGCTGTGTCCTGTGGTGGTTTCCTCCGACCACCACCAGAGAAGGTCTCTGCTCTACAGCTCAGTATGTAAGTGCATGCAATCACCTCAAAGTAGTTCTGTCACTGCTGTGAAGTGCTTAGAGCAAGCTCTTCCCCAGGCGCACTTGGAGCCTGCGTGCTAAGAAAGTATTATAGCACATGCAGCATCTCTACGTTTTCAAAAAGTAATTAATTAATTAACCTTTTGACTTCCCCTGATGGTATCAGCTTCCTAACCAGAAAAGATAATGGTTTTGTGCTTTATAAATTTTGTGCAGATCTGGAGAATCACGTGGTCTCTTGGGGACTGTGATCATTTTAGCTTGCTGCTCAATAATGAACTTAGTTTTTTGTTTGTTTGTTTGTTTGTTTGTTTGTTTTTAAGTGAGCCAGAGGCAGATCAGTTTAAGATGAATATGCTCAGCTAGTGTTCTCTCTCCAGAATCTGTCTTTTTTAATGGAGTGTGAAGAAGTGGCAGCAAAGGCAGGAGTCAGTTGGGTTGGTTACGCAGATCTACAGCTCAGAGTTCTGAGGGTTTGGTTTCTGCTTCATTTTTTAAAATGTCCCAAGGAGTACTGGGATTTCCCCTCCAGCACAGGAGCAGTGGAAAGCTCCTGGCTTTGGTCTGCCCGTGGCATTCAGGAAAGTTCATGAGGAACTGTGAGTGTGATGCAACAAGCTAATGACTTGTGTGAGGTCAGTGTCCTGTGAGAGATGTCTGGTAGCTCCACACTTGGATTAGCCTCTGTGTTAACCCCCTGTGCATGGAGCAGCAAGGATGGTGCTGGTGTTACAGCAGGTCTGTTGGCTTCCTGTTTGGCCGGAGGGGTAACATCTGTGCTCCTAGGCTTTCATGTCATGGATTATAGTTTTGCAGCTGAGCCTCTGTGAGATGTTCTCTGCTGCAAAGGTATGCACATACCCCAAAGCTTCCCATCAGAGCCCAGTTTGGTCAGACAGAAGTGATAGGGGCTTTTAATGGGTGAGATATAAAGCTTCTCCTCACCCTTTCACACAGTTGTAATCACAGAAGTAATTCGGCACACCCCTGCTGATTTCATTAGTCATAGATCTCCAGAAGTAAATAAAACAAACAAGTACACCTAGGCCAGGAAACATTCTGATTTCTTCTGAAGTCCAGGCCTTGCAGAGCCATAAACAGAGTGGCTGGTTCCCAGTGCAGGGCTTCAAAGCAGGGCCTTGTTTCCTGCTTGCATTTCACAGGCTACAAAACCATCTCATGGCAGCAATAAAACACAGAGGAATTTTATTCCAGCACCATAAAGTTAGTTGTGTGTGACCTCCAGACAGGGAGTGGAACACGCCCACTGCACAGTGATGCTGTCGGAGATGGGGCAGGAGCCGAGGGCAGTGTAGGAGTCGTGTTGTGGTGAATGCATTGTGGTGGCAGCTGGGGTGGCCTCCTGTCAGTGGTGTGTGGCATGGGTTCTGCCTGGCTCACTGTCCGCCACAACCCTCTGTCCCCATTGCACCCCACTGAGGCAGGGCCACCCCGTGGGTTTTGCAAACAGCATGGAGTCCATGTGGGGAAGGGAAGGAGGTGAAGAAGGCTTGCCTGCACAGCTGGGAGAGTGAGGGGTAGTGCCAACATCGAGATGCAGTAGGCAGGGGTGACTGCAGGCACTCCAGGGACTGGAGCATCTGTCCCATGAGGAGAGACTAAGCAAGCTGGGCCTGTTTAGCCTAGAAGAGGAGATTGAGAGGGGATCTTATCAACTTCTTTAAACACCTGAAGGGACAATGTAAAGTGGCTGGGGCCAAACTCTTCCCAGTGGTGGCCAGTGACAGGACAAGGGGTAATGGGTATAAACTGAACAACAGGAGGTATCATCGCCATATGAGGAAGAACTTATTTACAGTTCAGGTGCCAGAGCACTGGGACAGGCTGCCCGGAGAGGTTGTGGAGTCTCCTTCTTTGCAGATATTCAAACCCCACCTGGATGCCATCCTGTGTAACATACTCAGGGTGACCCTGCCTGAGTAGAGGGTTGGCCTAGATGATCTCTGGAGGCCCCTTCCCACCTCAACCACTCTGTGACTTCAGTGCTCAGTGGCAGGAGGGAGGTGGTTCCTCCCACTGCTCGCTCCCTTGGCAGGAGCAGCACATCCACAGTCAGGATGAATGCCTGTGTTAGAGCATGTGTGCCACAGGTTGCTCTCTGCTTTGGAGCAGGGTAGCCTTTAAAGCAGGAGCTGGAGCCTGCCCTTGCTCAGGCTGCTGTGAACTGGAAGATTGGCACTGAGTCACTGCATGTCACTGCCCACAGTGCCCTACTGGGCTGTGAGCTAACAACCTCTGCCACGGCAGCGCTCATCACTGAGTGTAATTCATTTACAGTAGGAAGGCACTGTACTGACTAATAATTTATTAGAGAACTGGTAAAAGTGAGGATCTCAGGTACAGCTACGGTGCAGACTGTATCACCGTGTGCATGCAGAGACAGTGCTGAGTTAATGATAGTGCTGGGCACTCTGTAGCTCATCAGCCCTCTCACAAGCCATAGTTTGCCTTCAGTGCCATCACACCCATGTCTAAGATGAAGGATTCCTGTTTTTCCTAGCATTTATATTTCTCTGCCGTGTGTTCCACTTCTCAATGGGCCACAAAGAAAATTTAATTTAGTGCACCCTAGAAAGCAGGGCCACTGCTGTTCTGGGGCACTGATTTCCATACCCTGGTTATTTGCTGCTGTGCTGACAACAGAGGAGCTAGAAGGTGTTTTCTAGGAAGGGAAATTTACCGTGGCTTACAGGAAGTTTAGTGAGCAAGAACAAAGCAGGTAGCCCTGTACAAGTCTGTCAAACACACCTATGATTCTCCCAAAAGGCCAGCACAGTACTGGCTGTCCTTTGCATAGCACAGTAGTACACAGTACTGCCTTTTAGTCCTTCATGGTGATAAGGGAGCAATAACACTGTTTTGTCCTTATAAGCACAAAACCAACTGTGCAAGTGTCAAGGAAATCATGCCTCTCTGTTTCCGTCTTCACTGCAGATGCACTTGCTGAACTCAGTCCCCTTCCTGCCTTTATGTGTTGATTGATCTCCTACCTAATCTTCGTCCTTCTGAGACCCACAGCCTCATGGGGGATCCTTCTGTTGGCTTCCTATGCTGAGGGTGTGATATTGCAGTGAAAGACTTGGAGCACGATAGTTACCAACTGATAGTAATTGCTGAAGGTGAGAGTGGTGAGATGTGAAATTTCATAATACTAATGTCACAGCAAATAACTCCTCAAGTTTTATAGCTGTTTTCTCTCCTCGGAGCTCTTTACAAACACAGCTTGGTACACAAAAGGATCTCATACAGATGTCTCTGGAACAGAACAAAGTCACCCTTGAACAGCCCATAGAAACTTTACTGTTGTAAATACAGAAGAAAAGACTAGTGTTTGTTTGCATTTCACCTTACTACTATCAAGAACTCTAAAATAAATTTTGCTTCAGTGTTCCTCAAGAAGCTGAAATTATGAAATAAAGAGGAAGAACTTGCTTCATATTTTTACTATCACTGACACATACTAAATGGCTATGTTGTGCACAAGCAAAATACACCAATTATTATTATTATTATTGTGGCCCAAAGCTGAGAATATAATATGACTGAGAAAAGGCCTCAATTTGTGAGACTCTGTGACTTCAGGATGAAAGCATGACATGAAGTAACAGCTCCGAGCTCAGCCAGCCAGCTGCTCTTGGCCATTTGGCAGAGGGACTCGGATTTGCTGTACATGCTGTCAGTGTGGGACCTTGCATCTGGGGCCTGGTCTAGGGGAATAGGCAGGCAGACCTGCAGGAACACATCCTTTCCAAGGCCACAACTGTGTATTTGTCTTGGTGCTTAAATGTGGAATTTAAACTTCTTTTGAAAGTGTAGAATAAGTTGGCATGGGGTTGAGCCAGCAGAAGGGTGATGGCTGCCAGGCAGTGAACGCCGTGCTGACAGCGGAGAAAAGCCAGTCTGTCTGCAGATACGTGGGGATGAGGTGCGTGCTTCCGCTGTGACATGTGTGCTGTCCATGACTCCTGGTCACTAGGGGATGCGAGCCAGCTAAACAAAGCACCTGTGGTTTGGGCTTTTGAGCCACAGGGTCTCTGAAAGAGATCAAGGAGCTATTTTATAAAATAACCCTTCAGTGAAAGGACACTTGTCTATTTCTATTCAAAGCTAGACTCCATTTTTTTTTTTTTCTCATGTCATCTGACATGTAATTTCTATATTTTTAGTTTTCCCTGTTTAAGCAAAGTGCTGCATCTTAACCTGCTGGAATGACATTTATTGAGAAACAATTCTTCAGTCTGTCTCTGACAACTGAGGGACTTCTTAGCAGCTTGGTCCACTGTGGGGTGAAATGGAAACAGCAATGACAGCAAAGGAAGAATTACTGTGGGAGGGGGCAGCACCTTTATCAGAAGTGGATGTTGGAAATGAAGCTGCATTATGTAGGAGTGAAGTAGTTGGCTCACTCTGATACCTCTTGCTCCTTTTGGTGTTCTCATGGGCTGCAAGAGGATATTCTCTTGCAGTACTTAGTGGGTTTTGGACTACTCTGCAGTGGTGAGCAAGCAGTTATCTTTGGATTGGGATGGTTGTCACTCCACAGTACCAGGGAGTGAAGGCCAATTTTTACTTTGCACTTATAAAGAAAAGAGTGAAGTTGGAAGTGTAGTGATAAGTCCAATTCTTCTCAGAGCATGAGACAGAAAGAAACGTTATCTTTTCTAATATCCTTCCCCCTCCTCTGTACTGCAAAGAGGAGTACAACAATATGCATCTGTAGGTAAAATGAATTGGACTTTTCAGACTGCTCAGTCCACCCTTGGCACCGTTTCATTTAAGTTGTCACAAATGATGAAGCAGCACAGTCCAGCAATGTACGAAATGGAGGTGCAAGTGTTTCAGAAGAATGACTCAACTTTTCTGTTGTCATCAGCTCAGCAGTGACAGAAACTGGAACTAGATGTGGCTTGAGTGGGATGGGAATAAATTGGATAAAGAATGTGTCAGTGCCTCTCGCAAGGCACTGATTAACTGAGAAATGTCTCACAATAGTGGCTTGGCAGTTGCTGTCGTCTGGTGAGACACTTCCATCTCTACGTGACAGAGCAAGGCTCCCAGGAGCAGCACCAGCCAGGGCCACTAGTCAGGTGAGGGAGGAGAGGAGCTGTGCAGGCCGCCAGCTCACTCGTGGTCTCAACAGTGAATTTTTGGTTGATACCTTACAGCTACTGAGTAAAGGATCCCCAGGGTCCATAAAACTTGGCTGGGAAGATGTATAGGTCTACCCATGTCCTCCTTGGGATTTTCCTCCCTTATATCCCATGACCGTGGAGGTGGGGAGAGAAGGGGCAGAGAATTATTATTCTTGACGGATGGATGGGTTCTGCTTCCCCTGGATGCCGTCAGTGTAGCCTTGCTGAGACTTATTACTGGATTGCTTTGCCCATGTATGAGCCAGTCTCTTGTGCAGTCAGTGATGACTGGGACTCATCATCCACATATGGTATATCTGCTCTTTTTTTTGTTAGCAGCGATTAGTAGAGAATAAAATGAGTTCTTATCACACAAGAGGAGTCTATGGAGCTGTCATGTCAAGCTTGCTGGAGCTGCTCTGCCCAAATCTTTTTCCATTACAAAATGTTGAGCTTTTTTTTTTTTTTTTTTTT
>CM021709.1:303175-328444 GCA_011074415.1 Stictonetta naevosa
TTTTTTTTTTTTTTTTTTTTTTTTTTCCCTCCTGATTTCCTTATTGCTTAACATTAGGATTCGTTACATGGTATATTGCTGCCATTTACCTGTTTTAAGAGTGATATGATCAACTGAAAATTCCATTTAGTTCTAAAAATATAGAAGAAAATAGAAAACTTCAATTATTATAGAGGTCTGTGGTATCATGATAATACAGGTTGCATGTAGCTTCAGTAATGAAAATTATGACTTTTTTCAGGAAAATAGAGCAAACAAAATGATTCCAAACCAGAATTCAGAAACAAATATCACTGAAAAGTTTTTCTTTCATTTTGCAAGAGTCGCCTAAATTATTTTTGTGCTGGCACCTGAAAGAACAAAACCATTCAATTTCTCTTCACTGCCTGCTTTTAGCCCCTTATCATGCGGGCTCTGGAGGAACATCTGCTGAACCTTGGCCTGGGGTGCATTCTGCAGTCCCTGGGCTGATTACTGTGAGCATTTCATTGCAGTTCCTGGTACCAAATCTGAAGAAAGCACAGGCAAGAAGACTGATTTGGAGGAGTATTGGCTGTGAAGGTTCAGCTTGCCTCTCTTGTTGGGCCAGCAGAGCCGGCCTATGTCTGAGCAGAAACCTGTGTAGAATCTAGGCACCAGGTTTGTGTGAGCAACAAGACTCAACGCCTCGGTCCGATAGAAGCTGGGTGTTTGTGTTCATAAAAAGGAGCAGCTCCGACCTGGCTGCAAGCACATGCACGGCTCCATGTGCCAGTGATCGCCGTCGCACAACAGCAGAGATGCTGTTTTGTGCTGAACGGACCATGTCTATGATGGGCTGGATGGCATGAGGGCTGAGTTAGGAGGTCGTTATCTTTCTGAGGCAGAGGACAGCTTCCTAATTGAGTATGAGTAATCACTTTAATAACAAAGATTAGCACCAGGCCCTCTATGTGAGGCAGATATATTTACAGAATAAGTCTTCGGGAGATTTTGTATTATATGGTATTGACATCATTTTTCTTGGGGCCTCCAATTATAGTAAGTCACAGAATCATAGAATCATCTAGGCTGGAAGAGACCTCCAAGATCACCGAGTCCAACCTCTGACCTAACACTGACAAGTCCTCCACTAAACCATATCACTAAGCTCTTCATCTAAATGTTTTTTAAAGACCTCCAGGGATGGTGACTCAACCACTTCCCTGGGCAGCCTATTCCAATGCCTAGAAACCCTTTCTGTAAATAAGTTCTTCCTAATATCCAACCTAAACCTCCCCTGGTGCAACTTTAGCCCATTCCCCCTGATCCGGTCACCAAGCACGTGGGAGAATAGACCAACCCCCACTTCACTACAGCCTCCTTTAAGGTACCTGTAGAGTGCGATAAGGTCACCCCTGAGCCTCCTCTTCTCCAGGCTGAACAATCCCAGCTCCCTCAGCCACTCCTCGTAAGACTTGTTCTCCAGACCCCTCACCAGCTTTGTTGCCCTTCTCTGGACTCGCTCAAGCACCTCGATGTCCTTCTTGTAGCGAGGGGCCCAAAACTGAACACAGTACTCGAGGTGCGGCCTCACCAGAGCCGAGTACAGGGGAACAATCACTTCCCTAGCCCTGCTGGCCACACTGTTTCTTATACAAGCCAGGATGCTGTTGGCCTTCTTGGCCACCTGAGCACACTGCTGGCTCATATTCAGCCAACTATGAACCAATACTCCCAGGTCCTTCTCTGCCAGAGAAGTCTCACCACTGTGGTGTCGTGGGGAAAGGCAAAAGAAAAGGAACATCCCATATTAAAGTCCATTATGGAAAAGCTGACAAAAGCTAAATAATGTCATTGTTTTGGGGTCCTTTCATTATGTGTTCGTTATAAGCCTCAACATAAGGCGAGAGGTGAAAGTACTAACAGCCCCAAAATATGGCAGGTCTGTCCAGTGCAGTGGTGGGGTGCTCCAGATCCTGGAGGCAGCGTGATGCCTTGTGTCCCAAATGTTCCTTGGTTCTACAGGGGAGAAGATAATGTGTTTGTGGTGGGGAAAGGAAGTTACAAATGCTAAGGTTTTTTGAGGGCTGTAAGTTTTAGGAATACATAGACAATTACAAGAAAATAATAAATGTTATATGGGGTGAAATGCAAGAAATATGGTCACTGACTGTAACACAGTATATGGCATAGCTGCTAGAAGTGCACACAGTGGTAGACAGGTGGTTATTTTTATACAAAATTCTGAGTTGATCAGAGTCCTTAAGGCCTTCCTTTTTTCCTAATTTGTACCAAAATTTTTATTTCTTCTATACAAGAAAACACAAAGAATGAAAGAAAATATTAATGGAAGCCAAAACCGCTTTGATATATCTGTCTCCTACTGGTCTGACTTAAGGACCAGTAACTCTGGTACCTACACAAAAAACTGCGTTTTGATGAACTGGTAAGAACAGTCAGAATTGCCCACCTATGCTGAAATAGTGGCATTTGCTTGCTTTGGAAAGTTTCCCAAGAGACCTCTTAAATCCTAACACTGCAGGGAGCACACTGGACAGGGATAGTACAGACAGGTGACATTTTTCTTCTCTTATTCCTACCCTCTGCTCTTGTGACTCCCACACAGACATCTTTCAGTTGTAATTCAGAACTCTGACGGGTGTAAACTGCAGCAAAGCAGCCACAAACCTTCCGACTGTGACCCTAAGTGCTAAAGCCCATTTTCTTCTGCAAGGGAACAATTTCCCCTGAGCCAGAGTCAGCTACATCTGGTTGAATCCTCCTTGTGGCATATCTGTGCTATCTCAATGCTAAGATCAATTTAATATCTTATGGCCAGGGTCTGTTTGTGCCCTGCTCTGAGTCGTTGTGGTGGGGTTCAGGCAACCTCTTTGTGCCTCAATCTCCTCCATGGTAAACCAGGCAGGTGATGTGCTTTTGAAGGCTTCTGTAAGGCTGAATTGAGCAGTGTTCGCAAGCTGTTGGCAGGCAGTGGAGGTGGGTCAAGATTTCCTGTGTTTTGACTGTCGTTTATTGAGTGTTCTGTTTGTTTTAAATTTATCCATTCTGAATTGATGAGACGGGAGGAAGGGCTCCTGTCTGGATTTGAAACAAAATGCTGTATCAGGCCCATTCTTATGCATTTCCCTCTGAATTAATTTCAATTAATTCAACTCATATTCCAAATGAGTGATTTCAACTTAGTGGTTCCGTATGCCTCTTTGGAGATTAAATAATTAGGGTTTTATTTCTGGCCATTAGTTTGAGATCAGAGAACATTGGTTGCATTTTTACATCCCCAAAGATCTTCCAGAATATCTTCCAGGATATTCTTCCTGTGTCTTTGATAGGCAGCTGTCCCAGCAGCCTGCAAGGCATTATATTCCATGGAAGAACTCCAGAGAAGGAGGAGAGGAGGGGGTATTATTTCCCCTGCAATTAAAATTTAAGGTCATTTCTTAGGGATGCAGAGGTGACTTGATGAGAAATGTTAGACTTCTACTCCATTTTGCAAATATAAGGGTGTAAGTAGTCTTTATATATTTTACTCAAGATAGAACACCCTCTTGAGTAAGTTTTGTTGGCAAAACTGTGCAAAGTCTATACCTACTGAAGTGCTAATTCTGGTAAATGCTGAGCCAAACCCGGATTGTGGGTGTTCATTTGCATGGTGAACCTGGCATCGCATTCAGGAAGTCTGACTCAGTATTACTACAATCTTTTCTTTGAATCCAAGTAATCACAAGACATTATTTCCATTTGAGTTGTTATTAGTAGGACTATGGTGGTAGCATTATCCTGGCTCTCCAGAGAAGCAACGCAAAGGGCAATCAACAGTCAGAAATGCTCAAACATATCACACAGTTTTTACACTGATGTTTCCACAGCAAACACCACACACTTGTTATTTGGATGGTGTATTAATTTCTTTGGAATAGATCAGGATAGATTTTTGATAGAATTAAAACTCCCATTAACATTTATATCAGTGTTACTGTGAGTAAGCACACTTATTTTAACTTAGGCTGCAAATCAGTTAGTTCTTTGTAATTACAGTACTGCTGTTAAGTATTCAAAGGCTATACAATATAGTGTCACAGAAAACCTATTTTAATTTGGTGGTAAGTCAATGTTTTAATTTCACATTATAATGAACTAATTTACCAAGCATCCTAGCTTGTCTTTTCCCAGCCAGGTTTTGCAAGCCCTATTCAATTGATTGTATTTAAAAACCTTGTTGTAGCTTAGAAAGTTTGGAAGTTATCATGAGAAGTCTTAGGTCCAGTGCAGGTTATAAATGTGTATCTCATCATGTGTCACTTTGAATGAAAGTGCATATATGAACATACGCCGGAAGAGGTTATTTATATCACAGTGCAGCTTCTTGGTCTCACCAGCATTGCAACATACCATATTTTCATCAACTTAATTAAAAGTTTGTTTTGTAGAACAAGTCTCAAGAATGGTATATATATTATTGATTTATGATGCTTCCATTTATTTCTAGAATTAAGACTATTTTAACTCTGTAAGTCTTTTGACAATATATATATATTTATATGGATCCCCCTGAGGTCATTGGGATTTTCACTTGCAGGAAGACAGGATATATTGGTCACTGGTATTTTTGTGTGTGCCCTTTCCACGCCAGCACCTGGAGCTGACTGGGTGCAGCATAGTATGCTATGTGTACTGGTATAACGCTTTGGGTTCACATCTTTTGAAATTTTCTATTAACTCATCAGTGGAAAATAGAAGGAAGGAACCACTACCATTTGAGGAGACTCTACATAGAATGGGCAATGAGTAAAACAAAATGTCTGCAGGGGACTGTGACAGATACAGTTGTAGGTATGATCTGTACCCTAAGCATTGTTTCTTAAAAATTCTGCCTAAGCAGCTCTTCCTGACCCCTGTAGACACAGAATATTTGGCCAGAAGAGCCTTTCTCTGTGCCTTGCAGTATTTTATTACCCTGTTGCAGTTGAAATAATCTTCTGGATATCCATATTCAGGAAGTTCCCAAGAGAGGTCTGTGAAGCAGCAGCTGTAGGAAATCTTAGAAAGACTTTGGGAGCACATTGAGCAACTCCTGTGTGTCCTCTGGTTGAGCTCTGCAGGGTCAGGTCCATGCTCACCGTGCTCATCCAGCTGTGTTCCGCCTCATACTGAGCTAGGTTGAGGATCATGGTGCTGTTCAGCAGCTCAAGAATCTTCTCACATGCTTCAGAGCCTATGGGGAGGGAGCCAACGCAGGAAATGCAAAAAATTTCCCTCAAGCACCAGCTAGACAAGACCACCAAAGCCTTAACTGTGTTCAGTATGTCACACTTAGATGACCATGGAATGGATTAAAGATTCATCTGAGCTTCCGGTCTTCACTCGTAAAAACGGAAATGTTACTTTCAGCAGAGTCAGTGTCCTGGTTGGCCCTGAAGCCCTCCGTTAGCCCTATGTTCTGCGTGGATGGGTGGTGTATGCACAGCCAAGAGGGCTGCCTGTCACGTCAGCTTGGCTTCCTGCCTCCAGGCATGCACCTCAGAGCTGTGGAATACAAATACATCCAGGCAGACAACAGAACGTTGTGTTACGATAGCTCTTTGCAATGGTATGGTTTTATTTTGACGTGTGCTTAACCTCTGTCAAGAGAAGCCAGGCCAGAGGGGTAAAATGCAGTGTATGGGTGTCTTCACTGGAGTAAGTGTACACCCATGAAATTCTTCAGTTTATAACTGTCCTTTCTAACTCTTTCTGCTGCAGGACAAGGTCTCTTCCATGGACATTGAACACCCAGCTACCTGTGCCTATTGCCTGTGATGGAAGAACTTGATGTTAATGTGAGGTAGGATGAACTGCATGGCTCCTGTACTGTGTCTCCAGCTGGTGAGCTGCAGGGGCCATGGCCATGTGGTGTGTTCGCAAAGCTGTGGGGTGTTAATTTCCATTTGCCTGTAGGTTAAGGAATCTGCTTGTGCAGCAGTGCCTGCTTTGGTGTTTCCTGGAGCTTCTGTGAGCATTTTGTTATTTGTGTAAATGTAAGATATGGCTTAGTTCAGTCTAGGAGTTCCTTGCAATAGGACAGATGAGACCCAAACAAATACCAGTCATAAGCCTATCTGTGTCTCTTGAAAGTCTGTTCCCAGGGTTTTTTTGTTTGTTTGTTCATTTTTTGTGTGTGTAATGCTGTAAAAATTTGCAACCTACTCTCTCCCTTCTTATACTGGTGCAAGCAAAAAATGATGTCATATGTCAATTCAAATCCCTGGGCACACTACTGGTATCAGCAAGGGACAAATTCTGGTACAGATCACTTTGATCTTGGAAAAGTGTTGTCAACATAAAGTGTTCAAGAGGCCTGGATCCTGCTTGCAGCTGTTCTTAGGCTGTGGGTCTGGCACTGGCTCTGCCACTCTCCTGTAAGTACAACCTGCAGGGTCTTTCTGCAGGACTAGGATTTGTCCCTTTGTTACTTGGCCTTTTGACTGGCCCGGCAGCCAGTGATGCAGAACTGTGTGAGGAGATGAAGGAAGCCCCACCAAGCCTGCTTTACACAAGGACATGAAGCATCTGACCAAACTCAGGCTGCTGGCCGAGACATCAGATGAAGCAATATTCTAGTAGCAGTGAGAGGTGTATGTTTCCATAGAGAGATCTCTTAAACTGCTCTACTGAATATCTTTTTGATGTCTCAGGTTTTTAATTCCAGGAGTAATTCTTCACCTTCCCCTATCTGAACACTCAGGTGACAAGTGCTTAGAGAAAATGGCACAGATAGAAATGTAAGCACTCCAATCTTCCAGAAAACCATTCCCTAATGAGTTACTGAAGACAGATCAGGAGGAAACAGTAAAGAAGAAGGGGAAACAAACAAACAGTGTATTGCCCCTCAAGGGGATCCTGTTATCACAGCCTTCTAGCTCCTGGGCTTGAGGTAGGGACATGCTGCTCTTCAAGCAGCATCCCACTCTCTCCAGTTGCATGCACAGAGGGAGATGATGCATCCTTAAAGATGACTTCTTAATAGGCCTCCTCAAAGCATTATGCTACAGAGAGAACATCTCTGGCCTTGATTCACCTACTCAAGCATCAGGACAGTCACCAGTAACTCGGGTTGCTGCTTTAATGCACGCTTAGCAGGATGCATTTATAACCTTGTAATCAATGCTGAGAGGTAATGTGTTTTGCCTAATGAAATTTGTCTTGACTCTCTAATACCATAAGTGTAGTTAAATGCATAGGCTACTGCAGTTTCTCTGTAAAGGGAATTAAGGTGCTGACACCAGGCAATTTTCCCTACAATCTTTTCCTTCCACTAAAGACTGTAGGATAAAAAATATATTTCTGACAATGAAAAAAAAATATCCACCAATATACACTTCATCATTCATGGAAGTAAAATCTTCTATTTCTTCTTTCTTAGAAGGGGCACACTGAAACAGGCTCAGCCAGTGCGTGGGCACATGTTGGCTATACCAGAAGGGAAGTGACCTTATCTTTACCACCCTCTTATTCTTTTCAGTACCATGCTATTTGCCACTGGTGGAAACAGACACTGGGTAGGTCGGACCCAGCATAGACATTGAAGCGATCTGCTGGAGTTTTGTAGTTCGCTTTTATAGGAATCAATAGATCATTATCTTTTTCATCCAATTTTTAAATTTTACTTCGTCCTATCAGCACTACTCCTGGTCCAGGCCAGGGTGAGAGGGAAGGACTGCAAGGCTGTGCGCTCTCCTCGCCCTGCCCATGGACACGATGCGATGGTGTCCATGTGTCCATCCACCCGTCCTTCATGCCATGGCTGTGTGAGCCCCTGGCGCTTGGTCCTGTACCAACAGAGCAATCAGCTGCAGTGATCTTCTGTGAAGCTCTAAATAAAATCCCACTCCCAGACAAGCCTGGTAAGAGTAACATGAAGTCATAAACATCACAAATTTGAAAATTTAAGCTGATGTTTCCAATACTCCTTTGCAGCATTTATGCCTCTTTGCAGGTGAATTAGTCCTTTGGTCTGTGGCACACTGCCACTGCTGGGGGAAGCTGCAGCTTATGTGGAGTGTGCTCCTTCAATAACAACAACAATAAATGAAGCTGATTCCTATCAAAATTAGTCTTTCTAAGCATCTTTCCTTTTCCTGGCTGCAATACTTCCAAATGTGCAGCATGGCCTGCATGCCGTGGAAGTGGCTGGGAGGACAGGGGGGGTCGGCCCTTCCCCTCTCTGCTGGGGGCTCCACTTTGGTCAGCTTGCTGCCAAAAATGCCCTTTGCACAGGCCCAGAAAAAGGTTTTTGAGAATCAGCCCACCAAAAAGACACTTTCTGCTGGGAAGTGATGGTGCAGCTGGCTGATTTGGTCTTACCTTGGCAGAGCAGTGGAAACATCAGAGCAGAAAATTCTCATTGGTAAGATATTTCATCTGCAATTATGTTTAGATGTTAAAAGGCAGCATAAGACATTTCTGGGGATCTGATGAATGAAAATCCGTAGGAATTTGAAAGCTCTCCTGAATAAATATTGATTCACCATACCCTAGCTGTTTTGATGAAACACTGTGGTCAGACCTCACTTTCATTATACTTTAGGAATGATTTTATTCCTTTGTTCCAGGTGGCTGTGTTTGAGCTGTACAGATGCAATCCTTCATTTTGGTTGCACACACAGACTTCTTCTAGGAGTATAATTTTATTGACTCCACTCTTTTCCAGACAATGAATTTTTAGCTTTGAGCACTTTGCCTGTTGGCTACCAGTAAGTAGCTGATGTTTCTCTCCTTTATCTGCCCTGATTTGGGCTTTTTTTACTGAGATGTGAAATTCTGAATGTTTTCTGTTGAAGCCAGGGGTTTCCACACATTGTTTTCCAGTGCTGCACAAAGCTGTGTGGTGAGCCCCAGGGGTGGGAGTACTCAGTTCCTGCTCACCCTCCCTGTGGGGCTCAGGGATGCTCCCATGGAAAGTCTTCAGGCAAAGGGGAGCAAAGCTTGGGGAATGGGAGGTGCATTGACAATGCAGAGTCAACAGTGGGGTGGATGGAGAGATGGACAGGCTGGCTTTGTTTGGAGCTGAGCCCTGCAGAAACGCATGCTGCTCTTCATTTCAGAGCAACATGTCTGCAGCTGTCCTGCTCTGGCCAGCTGGGTTAGCCACGGTGCAGGGCTTGTCCTCCTGCCCTCAGGTGGTTTTGGTGAGCTCCTCAGAGGACGCGAGGCCTTCTAGTGAGGAAGGGCTTTCCTATCTGAAACATTGCGGGCAGATTCAACTTTACAAGTCTTTCATTTACATGGAAAAAAATTGGTTATGTACTCTACAAAGGCTGTAGTGTAAGGTTAGAGACGCATTCCTGGAAATTACAGGCAGTCTGCTTTGGGACTTGTATTTATGACAGCTGAGGGGGATGGCAGACCTCATTTTCTTTAATACTAGAGCTGAAAAATAAATGATCTTGCAAGTATTTCCTATTTATATTTTATAGGATTTTTCAATTTCTTGTGACTTGGTGATTGTTATTGGACACATTTATTATATGCACCGGGTTAATGAGATGCTGTCAAGTTAATGAGATGCTGTCAAGTAGTTAAAATGAAAACTCGAACCCTTGAATGGGCTATAGTATGTGGGGAAAAGCTATTCTATTTATTCCCTTCTGTTCAAGCAAATATATAAAAATATTTGTTGGGCATGTTTATCAACAAGTGTACAACTGTGCTTTGCTCTGGCCAGCTCCAGCCAGCAGGCACCCAATGCACACGATAGGCTGTTTGCTGCCAAGGAGCAGGACCCGCCTCAAATGCCTTCACTGCCACCCTCAATGGCAAAAGCCCCTTCCACCATCTGGAGGTTGTGACACCACTTTGCATTTTCTTTGCCAGACCTGATGCAAGGGGCTGCTTGGACAGCCCCTGCACTGACATCCTGAAAACTGTTGGCTGAAGTTTTTAAAAAGAGCTTTTGGTACAGGCAGGCCCCAGCGTAGTTTACAGGAGTGCAGCAGATAGGGAAGTTGCAGTTGATGACCAGGAGCAATCTGAACACTTTTCAAAGGACACAAACTGCTTTTCATCTGTTGGCTATTTCTACTGGACAAGCACTCTATTTCTGCTAGGATTTTAACCCACAAGGCTGTGCTCAGGACTTGCAGAGCTGGGCTGTCTTCCAGTTCTTGTGCCAAACTTTGTGACCTTGGGCAAATTTTCCAGCCTGCCTGAGCACCCCCACTGTGCCCAGTGGAGTCCCGTATGGGTTCCAGCACCACAGTCCTGTAGCTTCCCAGCAGGTGAGGCACAGAGGAAGGGCTGGGGGGCATTCACTGCCTGGCTGTGGATCTGCCAGTTCTTCTCACCCTCTTGGGCAACCAGGGGAAGTCCCTGCTTTTGGAATGGGTATGTGTGAGCGTGGTCAGAGCTGTTCTGTCTACTTCACGTGGAGTAAAAGTGAAGTACACCTCAGGTGTCAGGCAAGGGCTGCTATGCTCCTGAGACATAAGCTTTTGAAAAAAAAATGCTAGAAAGTTCAGTGCAAGCAAATAGCTTTTATATAAGCCTTTTTATTGTAGCTGTTGGTGAAGGTAGACTTCCTTTCCTAAATTAACTATGGAGAAACAATGTATTATTTCAGTTTGTCACAACAGTAATTGCTTTTTATTTTGAAGCTGAGCCCCCCAAACAACCGAATTTTAGATTGATGTTTATTGCTTCTGAACTTGGCTTTATCAGCTTTAGTTCTCTGTTTGCTGAAGGTATTTTTGTGGCTTGAAATACTCTGAAAAGTGCAGAGCCCTCCAGCAGAACCGTGTGAGGTTCATTAATCTTGTCTTGACTTTGAGAAATGAGAAGCAAAGTGAGAGAAGAAGGAATCAAGTTGGTTGAATTAGTTGTTTGGAACCAAAGAAAACATCCCATTATTTAACCCAGCTGCTGCTCCCAAAGTCCTCATACAGAGGGACAGCAGACGCCGGGTATTTTTAACAGCAGCTGACCTCTGTGATGATCCATGCTGATGCGCTCGAGCAAGTCCCCATCCTGGAGCCTTCCAGTGCTGGTCAGAGGGTGCCCAAAGTCTCCTCAGTCCCCTGCTGCCCTTGCTTAGGGCACCGGCAGCGATGCAGGGTGGGATGGGCAGAAGCCAGAGCCCCACGTTGCCATCTGGGGCAGCTGGGGCTGTGCTGAGAGGCTGCAACAAAACAAGCATCTCCCTTAATGGATGTAGGGAATGGGAAGGTTTTAGAAAAGTTCGTGTGTTGTCTGAGCGCCTTGTCAGTGGGAATTCATGGAAAGTGGAGAGTTTAGGATTCCTCAGGCAGGTTGCAATGTGTTTATTCCTATATGTACACAAGCTCTCATTGAAGCCTTTACAGGTTCTACACTTTGAGTCATTAAATCATTGTTTATCTCAGCCTCTCAGATCACATTTCTGTTTAGGTGAGAAATACCAGGCTAAATAGGCCAGAATCAGTTTAGAGCACTTTTCTTTCCCTAGTCCCCTTTCTAAGGGAATATCATCTCTAATCCCTCTATAATACCCACTGCATCCATCCAGAAAGGTATTTGCTCATGCTTTGCTGTGGGGACAGACATACTGACTGAGCAGACTTATACAGAGCCCCCTCTTCCCTGCCTGCCTCCCCCAAAAAGTGTCGCTGTGATCAGTGGAGCACGTAAGTGACAGCTGAAGGTTTTCATCCTGTGACATATGTGTGATACAGCACCCTATTCCACTTGCCACACTGGTGTGGATTAGATCACATTTTCTCCTAAGGATATGGCAGGCAGAACAAAATGCCAGAAAAAAAAAAAAAATCAAAGTAAAACCCTGCAGATCCACTGTGAGGCAAAACTGAACTTTTTTGATTTACATGAGTTGTAGATATGACCACATATGCTATGCTATTGAATTAAATGTCCCATTTTATAAGCAGCCATTTGAAAGAAGGGCACTTTTGGGGTTTTATAGGGTTTACTAAAAATTCTCAGTAGCCAAAAAAGCCATGTGAAAAGTTCTGTGCTGGATTCCCCACGCAGCACAGGCACTGCTCAGCAGGGGCGATAGCTGTTAGCAGCCCAGGTACTTTATTGAACACTTTTTTCCTCAGTTTCTAGGGAAACACTTTATAGCACTGTATTTATCAGAACGTCTTTCCAAACACCTCCGCCAACACTTAATTAATGGAATTTTTAAGTATGGCTCCAGC
This sequence comes from Stictonetta naevosa, assembly GCA_011074415.1. Lineage (NCBI taxonomy): Eukaryota > Metazoa > Chordata > Aves > Anseriformes > Anatidae > Stictonetta > Stictonetta naevosa. The sequence goes on from CM021709.1 coordinate 315,325, forward strand.
TTCTGCAAATCACTAGCACATTCCCTGGTGGCAGCTGTGGAGCAAGGAGATGAATCTGCTCCATGAGGTTTGTTGGAGGGTGCAGAGGGGCTGCGCACCGTGTCTGCATGTGCTGAGCCCCCCAAGTGAGGCAAGCCATAACGCACGGCTGTGATGTTACTCTGTGCTGTTGTGAGGGTGCCCTGAGGAATCTGCACAGATGAGAGTGCCCTTGACAAAGAGCTGGGATGTAACAATTAACGTTTTGGTGCCTTTCAGCACAGCCTTTCTTTAGCTTCCACATCCATGTGCATGGTGGCAACCTGTGGGGATTTGGAGGAGGGTGTAGAGGGCAGCTCAACAGCCCCAAAACGTGGGATCTCCTAGGGCAGACCTGGCTCTAGGGGTGGCAAAGACAGGCAGTTGCTCTAGGAAGCCGCAGATTGCCAACAGCAGGAGGATGGCCTTGATCTTGCTGCTGTTTTTTGCCCACACCAGTCCCTGCAAAGGCAGGCAGGCAGTACTGCCTGGGGCCAGGACTCTCTCCGTGTGTTTTCAGGCCTGACCCTCAGCATTAGGCTGGCAAAGCTCCATTTGTCTCCATCTCTGGGTGTTCTGGAGCCAGCTGTGGCTGGAGGCTGTGAGCGACTAACCTGGGAGAGGAGGACAGGGGTCCGGAGAGGGGCTGCTGCCAACCCGGGGCTGTGCGGGAGGTGCAGGGCCACAGCCTGTCGTATCGGCAGGGCTGTGTGTCACACAGCTTGTAGGCAGAAAGCCAATGGCTTTTACTCTCCACTCAGTTAAAATTCCCTTTGGTTTTATGGACAAGTGCCAGAAGACTGTCCTGATGTCCTGGGTAGACATCTCCTCTGGGATGCGGCTTTGGGAATCAGAGCTGCGGTTAGCTGGTACCAGCTCCAGGTCCCTGCTGTGGTAATGTGTGTGGCTGCAGGAGCCCTCTGTCGCTTTCTGAAGAGCATTTATAGTATCTCAGATATGAAAGATGCCATATCAAAACATGTTTATTGCTATTTTCCTGGCTATGAATTTAAGGCCTGCTATGGGTTGGGATAAATGTTGATAGACTATCACCTTGGAGCAGAGTGCATCTCCTGGGCAGATAAGAACTGTACTCCAACTCTTACCTAGTGCAGCCTTTCCGCTGTTTGGTTTGCTCTTATTGTGGTGATAAACACACAACACATTAATTGTTCCCTGGCCTGGCAAACAGTCATAGACCTGAACCTCCATCACCATCTGAGCTGTTAACCTAGGACTTGCCATCACCTCTCCTCTGCCTTCCCAAAGGCAGAACATGATGAAATGAGGCTGTTCTCTGAGCACAAGTTTTGGCATCTGATGGACAGGAGTATAGGGAGCTGTAGCTTTCAGGGAGCATTGAGCTGTTTTAGGGTGAATCCAGTGTAGGGCAGGTTTAAAGACACTAAAATCAGAGCTGGGGGAGTGCCAAAGGGTTCCTCCTCATCTGATGGGGAGATAAAGTGCCATAAGGCTGTGAACACCAGGGGCATGTTTGCAAAAGGACTTGCAAAGAGGCATACTCAGCTCTTGCACTTTTATGGTGTCCCTGAACATGGCAGGGGGTAGGAATTAAATGATCTTAACGTTCCTTCCAATCTGAACCACTGTGTGATTCTGTGATTCTGTCCCTCACTACAACCCAAGTAACTGCAGTCCAAACTGCTCCGTGTCTGAGCACAGGAATGGGATGTGAAGGGTCTGCCTGTTGCAGGTGGCTTCTTGCAGTTGATCCCATTCTACTCTCCTTGCAGTTGGTTAAAGCTTAGCATGACCTCATGTAACTCAAGTCCTTACCAGGATGTAGTGATTGGATCAATAATTTGATCGGTGTGCCAGATGCCCTTATTCCTGCTGTCTGAAGAACGGTAAATCTGGAAAGTTAAAAATAAGTAAGATGCCCTTGCAGGAAAGCCCTTAGGAACAATCTCAGCACTCGCTAGCGGTGCTGGGGACAGGAGCCAGGTTTCCAGCTCTGTGCTAGAATACCGATGATAAATAAATCAGCGGCTGACCTTACCACACTTTAGCATGGCTATAATCTCAGAGATAAGTAAAGGAGAAAGAAGAGGGCTCTGCTTGCTGCTGCTAAGGGATGGGATGGGGTGGGCAGGCCACATTCAAATAGTTGGTTATCCATCTGTTGATGGGTCAGAGTGCAGGAAGGAGAGGGAACCAGGCAGGGCCTTTCCCCCTTCCTGGGTGCAGGATCTTGTGACAGCATGAGAGCCGTGGGAGCATGTCACAGCTGTTTTCCAGTTCTGTCTCTTCTAGGGTGTCTGTCTTGCCAGGGCGGACAGATCTTCCTCGCTTTTCCAGAGCCCCCAATGTGTTAATGCACCCAGTATCTGCTTGTTCATTTGCTGTGTGAGTTTCACAGCCTGCTCTCCCCATGGGAATACTGGGTCACTGCTCCAGCATGGCACCAGATAGATGTAAAAGCATACTTAAGTGATTATAGAGTTGGGCAAGAGCATGTCCTGATAACTGAGCTATTTTTAAAAGTCAGTTACAGTAGTCCAATGTGTGTAAACAGATTACTCACTGCGTCCCCAGTTCCTTCGCCTAATCTAGAAAATCATCCAAGCTCCCAGTTGTCTTATGGAGCTCCGATGATGTTTTTCCATCTCCTTATCTTCAGATTTGTATCTATTGATGTTTAATTTTTTTTCCAACTTTGTTTTAAATGCCAGGACCTGGAAACACAAAGGCTACTTGTCCCCAAAGCCTCATTTCCACAGTAAGATCACGGTGCTGTGGTGATGTGCCAGCTCATCGCTCACTGTCAGTACATTAGCCTGGAGACCTGTCCAGGGCTTGCTCTTCTCATGAACTTCTTGAGGACTTTTCTGGAAACAGGCTCTGTCTACTCAGGGAGTCTAATGGGACAATAAATAAATCCAGCAAAAGGAGAAAATAGCCAAGAAAGGCTTAATGCGTGTTGACTTGGTCAAGAAGTCCTCAGTACAGATAGCTCCGAGGAGTGAGGAAGCTGACCAGGAGCTGCTCAATGTATCTGAGCAGCCTCAGATGGAGTCTCAGGTACTTGGAGGACAAGTGTGAGTAGACGACGTCACAGGAAAAACCTCTACAGGGCTTGTATATGGGGATATGAGCCTCTTCTTTGCTGGTAGAGATCCCTGGAAAATAAAATGACTGCCTTACTTCCTTGGGGATTAAACTGTTTTTGTTGTATTTTGGGTCATGCTGGAGCGGAAGAATGTGATTTCTCCATTCCCAAGCAGCTGGGATAGATTTGGTCCCATTACTGCCATTATTTGCAATTTCCATTTTTATGGGCTGTAATGGGGATGTGATTCTCAGAGAGGGCTGGCAGCTACAAAGAAACATGGTGTGTTTTTTTGTTTTGCTTCTTTTTTTTTTTTTTTTTTTTTTTTTTAATTCCTTGCAGTTCAGCTACTGTTCAGTATGCTTTCCTGAGCCCAGCGAATCTGGGTCTAGTCCAATTCAGGCACCTTGTGTTTTTGTATTGCTTTTACTCTTCCCTGTAAGCTGCGCTCAGAGCCCTTGTTGTTGCCGTCTCCTTGCAGCTGTGAGGATCTGTTTAGAACTGCCCTTGGAGATACACTGTAACACAGAAGTTTTTATTGGAGCTAAAAGCTGTAACCTGATTTAGCAAAGTGTCCCGCACCTGGAATACCCACTGAAGTTAGTAGCAAAGTTCAAGTGGCCAGAAAATTAATCACAAAACATAAACCAGCTTTCAGTACACTCCCTCAGTAAAAGTGTACTGAGCCAGCTTTCCAGAAATGTCACTGTATCAAGGTTTTCAAGACTCTTTGATTTGCAGGTGCTATTAAGTTGTCAGCAGCATTGCAGACCCCTGTGCAGAGAATTTAAGCGTGAGAAGCATCTTCACTACTTTCTGCTCAGCACTGCCAGGGAGCCAGTTTCCCTATTAACATGGCAAAAATTACCCACAAATAAATAAATAAATAAAATAAAGTTATTCATAGCCTGTTGTCTTTTTCGAGCTTTTTGCCTCTTGTCTTGGTTAGTCCCTTTGACATTTGAGTGCAACATTGCACTTACACATGGGAAATGGCACTGCATCTAAGGTGTTGGGTGCAGACGCCTTACCTCTTTCTCCTTGGTTTGCCTCAAAACTGTGAGATAACTCAGAGAGGCAGCAGCTAGTTCCCCCTTAGGGATCAAAAAGCAGTTCCTTAAACTTGGCTTTGTTCCCACTTTATAGAATAAACTTATTGTGCTGCTGAATGCTTGTTTGAAGTTCACAGATCTGTGAGCAGAGCCCACACTTGGTGCCACCCAGCAGCCGTGGGCCAGCTCACTCCCTTGTGGGGAAGGTCTCTCCCTTCATGTTGCTCTGTTCTCCACGAACTGCTTTTTTTTTAGGAATTTTCATCAAGGGCTTCTGCAGCCAAGCACGGTGAGACACTCTTCCTGGAAGCGTTTGTCTTTGTTAGCCAGATCACAACTGAAAAAACCTTTCCAGAGCTTCCAAGACTTGCCTCAGTGATGTGCTGGTAGTGACTGCCGGGTGGGATCTTGGTTGCATCCAAGCTGAGTGCCTACATTTTCCATCTACTAAGCAGTCCCAGCTGTTTGCTTTTCCTGCTGTCCTGCTGCTTGCCCAGGTTGACATCCGTTCTTATTTATTTGAAGTGAGAAATGTGACAAGGCCTTTGGAGAATGTTCAGATCATGCGCTTGGCTGGGATCATAGAAGGGGATTTAAATAAAACAAGACATTTAAGTGCTTTGCTCTCAATTCAAGGGCTTTCTATGTCTTGTGCCATCCAGAGGCTAGCACAAAAATTGCAAAATTGAGATTCATACAAAAAGAGCTGATGAGAACATGCTCTGGGGGTGGAAGTCTCTGGCTGCCACCTCTGGAATCAGCGTTACCAAGCTCTGATCTTTATGGTACAGCTCACAGCGAGGCAGTGGAGCTAGAAATGCCTGATGTTTCAAAGACTACTTTTTTCCGACCAGACTGATCTGCTCTGTGTCACGATACAGCTGATTTTCTGAGCAGCTTGGAAATTGTGGCGCTGGTGAAGGGACCAAGGAGACGCGAATTCCTGGAGAAAGAAGGCAATCACTCAGTCAAGTACTTGAAGGGGCGCACACCTTAGAAGCTGAATAAATGAACTGCACCATGATGTGCCTTCAAAAGTCTCATTGAGACATGTTGTCCTCAAAAAGAAGAAGTAAAAGTTTCTTCCTGCCATTGTCTTGTAATGAATGAGTGAACCGTGTGGCTGAGCACGGGGGTGTTCTCAAATGAAATGTATTCCAGAAATCAATGAATTATCTTATCTGTGCCAAGTCTTCCATTAGCAGGGGTAACAACAAGAAACTCTTTCATTTCTCTAGATTCTTGAAACTGGGAAGCTGTCCAGGAAATATTAGAAGCTAGACAGCCAATAGCTGTATTTTACTTTTATTGTCCAAGGTGTAAACAAGCAGGCAGAGAAGTACACAGCATGGGTATTTCAATGTACAGCCTGATGCCAGGACTCTTCCACCAGTCTTGACTGAACGGCTGTCATTTAACAATATTTCCCTGACTGCAGATATTGCTTCCAAGAGTAAAACAGAGACTTTCATGCTATTTAACTTGAAAGTCTTGCAACTTGCAGGCTTTCAGCAAAGATGGGAACAAAGGCTTTTCCTGGTCTGAAAATTAGAACTTTGTTCTGGAATGCCAACAAATACTAAGAGCTGCCATTACGGTGTCTCAATGAAGAGTTATGTTTGGGAAACGTGTGTGGATAGGACAGACTTTCTCATTTTAATGGCAGAAATAATAGTAAGGCAGGCAAACAAATGCTTTCAGCCTGGGAGCAGCAGCTTGCTGTTGAAGGCTCTGCTCAGTGAGTCTTAGAGCACTCCGGTATTGCTCCTGGTTATTGCAGGAAGCATTGCATGGATTTTTGTGAGCATGTGAAACATGAACATTCATGAACAAGAGTCTGAACCTTCATTACCCAACCCACTCCCATGCTAGAGGAGGTTATATCATAGATCTGCATCAAATACATCCAGTTACTCCTTGTTTCTAAACTACTGAAACTGAAGCTTGAGATATTCACATATGCAATTGAAATAATGGTAATGCTGTTTATGTCTCTGTAAAATTAAAACTATTTTACACAGTAACAGAATTACAAACACTCTTTCTTGAAAGTACTGGAAAAATAGTGTTTCACTGAATCAGGTCTCCTGAGCACAGTTGTGCTGTATTTGTCATTTGAACACTCAGCCTGCTCTGTTTGTAACTTCCATATGACAAGGAATAGGCAAGAGCCACTTACCTGGAAAATAGAGGATAATCATGTTATTAAGATAGACTACACGCCAAAAGTCAGGTTTATTTATGTTCTTTGTTAAACTGACACATGTAGCTTGGTAGAGGCAGTGGGCATACATCTGAGGAGCAATTCTAGTTAGGAACTGATCAAGAAATTTCTGATTAAATTTCTGATCTTTGGTTTTATTCAGCATTTCCAAAGGAGAAACAATTGTTACATCTTTGCTGCACTTTGTAGTGTGCCTAAATTCCTGCACATGCCTAAACCAGGCTTGCTTTCTCACAGCAGTATTCTGTAACCTCATTGAGATAAGTAGACCCCGTATATCTGAAAAGCATTATTATGTGCATGTAAAGATAAAAGGGGAGTATTTGGCATATGAAGGGAGCACTGGGAGTCAAATGTGAAAACCTGGAAATAGAAGGTACTGAACCAAACACAGTGCAAGGTCTGGTGATTGCTTGTGTTTGTGCAGTGCTTTGCACAAGTGATCTCCTGTGGTATTTGTAAATGGGTAACAAACAGAGCAATAGCAGCAGCTGCCTTTCCTTCATGTAAACACCACGGTCTTAACCTAATGCTAATTTAATAAGTTAATTTTATCTTATATTTTATGTGACAGTCTAATGGTTTTTAAGGATTGTACCTACATGCGTCAGCCTTGCAGCAATATCCTTTCCTACATTGGTGTAACTTATGTAACGCTTGATCTGCTGATTGGGAAAGAGCAGAGCCTGGCTCTTCATCCTCTGTTTGTTGAGAAGTAGGGACGGACGTGGCTGCTGGGTGCCAGCACAGCTCCCCTGCAAGGGGTGAGGCCAGGAGGTGTAGGCAGTGCCCTGAGACTTGCCAGGTTGGGGTTTAATCCCCTGGCTCAGCACAATGCTCCCATTAACTTTGCAAGCTGCTCGTGCTCTCAAGGTCTTAGACCTCCGTCTGTCTGCAGATCGTAACAAGGGATCACGTTGTTCAGAACCAGTTTTCAGCCCCAGATATGTCCTCCAGAAAAGGCAGGAACTTCTCCTGGTGGAAACTGAGGAGACTGCACAGGCCAGCAGGAAGCTCATTTTCTCTGGGGTCGTTCCTTGGAGCCTCCTGTGCCTTGATGGCCAGCCGGAACCCAGGTAGGCTAAGCCCCTGCAATGTGTGCGGGGCTGGAGCTGCTGCTCTGGCATTGCTCAATGCCTGCCAAGGTCCCCCAGTGTCTGGAAGCTCCAGCACACGCCTGCTCCCCGAATGAGAGCGCTCCTAGCACGTACCTGACTGACTGCACAGCCCACACACAGCAATTTTTAAAACATTTAAATAGCCTGTCTTCTTTGCTTCATCTTGACAATTGATTTTAATCAGTATTATCAGCTACGTAAGACACCTAATTCTCTGAAGCACTCTAGCATTCAGCCTGCAGGAGATATGTGGAGCAGAGGTGCGGGCTCAGTGCTGTTCTCAATGTCTTTGTCCAGGAGGTGACCCGAAATCCTTGTTTCATAGTTCGTGGTCCTGCCTGAGCTGCTGCTATTCACAGTAAGTTGGTGCTTTTTATGTCCCACACCATCAGTGAAAGCGAGTTGGTTTGCACAACTTTTTTTGAGGTTCAAACCAGCACAAAAAGAAAAAAAGAAAAAAAAAAGAAAAAATATATCCTTTCCTACCCATCCCCCTGCTGCAATGTAATTGGTTAAAGAAAAAAAAAAAAAAGAACCACTCAAATAAACAAATCACATGACTGAGATATTTTGATATGTGGAATACTGCTTATTTGTGGCTTGTCAATAATTAATTTCAATCTGTTTCTAAAACAGAAGTAACAGTACATAATTGATTTGAATCTGTTAGGAGTGGTCTTGCTATCTGCACAGTCTGAAGCAAAGGCAGTGAAACATTTTAATGCATTGTAAGAAATTATATGCCTCTACATTAATGCTGACTTCTGATTAATATTTTTAGGTGGTAGTAGAATAGAATATGGTAACAGCTGAAAAGCCATAGATCAAATAATATCTTCCCTATTGTCATGTTTCCATACTAAGACATGCATTGTTAGGTTTACTCATATAATAATATATCTTCATTTTTAAGTGTTTAACACTCAGCCTCTGATTTTATGCCTAGGAATAATCAGGGGAGTAGAGAGGAGGAGAGGCAAATAACAGCTTATTTGCAGTTAAAGACCTGCATGAAATATCATGTCACCTGGAGTTACAGAGTGAAAAGACATGGCTTGGGTGAAGAGTAAGCAGTCTGACTCCCCTGCTTATTCCCCATTTCCCCTAAGGCCCCTGTAAATAGGGAGGAAGCTTTGTTCTAGGCTCACCTGGTAAATCTCACTGCTCTGAGCTCTTAATCCTTATCAGTGAGAATTACACATGCACCTTGTTTTGAAGTGCTCAGGAGGTCCCTGGCTGCCTCCAGGAGATGCTCCAGGTCACCTCGGCAGACAGAGTTATTCCCTGCCAGGTAGGAAATGGTTCTCCATGCCCTCTTGATTTTAGCTGCACTCCTCTGCCCCCAGAAGAGAAATCCTGTTTATTCTACCCTTGCCCTGTTTTCCATCTCTCCCATTCCCTTTCTCTCTCTGACACCCACAGCAGTGTCTGTGAGATGCCCAAAGTGCTCTCAGCTGTTTTTGGTGACTTTGTCCTGCTGCAGTTGCAGGGAGGTCAGGCAGTGATTTGTTACAAAAACCAGAGGAGCAATATATGCAGTCTTACCAACATGACTGATCTGTGCGGTTTAATTGCTGCATAGAATATGCAAAAGCACTAGAGGTCAGGTAGAGAAGGCGGGGTGTTTACAGGAAAGTAGAAATTGAGCTTGAAAAAAAAAAGTAAAAAAGTAATTACACCTTTTTAAAAAACATTAATGACTACACAGAAGAGCCTTTTAAATATATCCATGTGGGTTTTAAGCATTCATTCCACATCAGTATTTCACCTTTTTCCTTAAGTGATTTCTATATTCCTACTAACCAACAATCATTTTGTCTGAATCTCATTTCCTTGTAACAGCAAACCCATCAATCTCTGCTTTATTAAACAGGGAAGCATGCTTGGAAGCCAGAGCACTCAGATTTGATCAAAGATGTTATGCAAACCATTGATTTTAATTTACAGCAATATCCATTTCTTCCATTATTAACAGCTTTGAATTACTGAGAGTGAATAATTAACAAATATTCCTACTTGATGATAGATTATTCAAAAGGCAGATGAGCAGAAACATATCCCAGATGAATGTCCTTCTTGCACCCCTGGTGATGTCTGCGTCTAATGTTCTCCGGGGGAGCAATACAAGGGGGCATGAGAGCAATATTCTTTGTAGAGATTTCTCAAACACTTCAGAAACTGCTGTCAGAGCAAATGCCCTGCAGACAAGTGTCAGGGCATGTTTCTGGCCTCCTGCCTCTGTCCAGGGCCCTGGGCTGTAGCCAGACTGGTGCAAGTGGTGCAGGCGTGGGGGATGATGAATGACAGTGATGTCCCGGCAGGCAGCCTCCGGGCATCCCCAAGCCCCAGGGATCCCCAAAACATGATCCAGCAGGCTCGGTTACCAGCTCCCCTCGCAAGGCACTCCTCAGAGGGGTGGACAAAGGCCAGCTGAACCCACACTGGCAGGGCCTGGGACAATGGAGTTGGCTCTCCCCATCCGTACCCGCTGCAGAATCTGGGGAGATGCAAGGTGCTCAAATAATCCAGAGATGGGAATTGTTTGGGAAGAGCAAAGCTAGATAAGACAAAATATGAATCTGCCTTGCTCTGTATAAACGGAACAATCCTCCTCCTCTCCACCGCTCTGCCAGCATTTGTGTGCTGCCATGGAGGAAAAGGAACACATTTTGTAGGGAGCTATTCAGTATGGTGTGACGTTTTGTTTCATAGCCACAGAGCGATGTCAGCCCATTGTGAGGGCTCTGTTTAGAAAGGTACAATTACAGCCCAATGAAGGTGCCTTTGATCCCGGCTTCCCCATTGTTCCCCATTGTTCACCAGCTTTTCATCCTGCCCTGTACACAGCCAGCAGGCCTGGGGCTGAGACCTGACCTTTGAAGTCGCTTCTTTTCCTCATCCCTCTAATTTTTGTGGAGCCTTCTGCTGAATGTTATTAATGAAGGCTCTGGCAGTAAGTTGAGCTCACAGTACCGATGCTGGCTCGTGCCTGCTTTTCCCCAGTGGTACAACGTCTGTCTGCACGAGGAGGGAGGCAGCAGGCCCAGAGCTGTCTGTGCTCCCAGCAGAGGACAATTGCCTTGGGCATCCTGCTGGGCATGGTGCCGCAGGGCAGGACCCCTCCCAGGGGCTCAGCCTTCTCCAAAGCATGGCGCTGCTGTGCACATCTGTCTGGCGGCACCCCGACCTTCCGGCCTCCCCAAATCTCCAACGCCAGACATTGCTTCTGGGGAAAGGAGAGATTTCAAATCAGAGGGAGATGGATGGATGGGGGAGTGAATTCTAGTTGGGGAAAGAATGATGTCCTTTCCTAGGAGCCGTCATGTGGCTAGTGACCAGTTCTGTAGAGTGCCTTGGGATCTGGGCATTGGAATAAAGACCTGGATGCCAATTACCTTTAGTTTTGAGGAAAGCAACTATGTATGCAATTTAGGGCAGTCATTGGTGACAGAAGGCACGGAAACTGATGCCATGTACTTGATTTTGCATCTAGCATGTTACTGCTAGGTGGAGGAAAGCTGCCCAGAGGCAGCATTTGCTGTTTTGAGAGTTCAAAAGACAGACCAGGGGATCTGACCTAGAGCTATTTAACACAAATCACTGTGACAGACAGACCTTCGCAGCACAAGAGAGCATGCAAGGGAGGTACCGCTATATGCACGTAGGCATTTCATTTCCTACAGGCCACCATCAGGGACGGAATGATGGATGAGGCAGATCCTTTTGGCAGATGGGGATTTTCTTCCATCAGATGGGAGAAGGCGGACTGGATCAATGTAGGCAAATTGCAGGCAACAACTGAGTGTAATTGTAAGAACTGCAGACACAAAACCCACTCATTTCAAGAGTTGTCCAAGAACTAATGACCCAGGGCAGTGAGAAGCAACATTTGCAGCAAAAGCTGGGAAATCCACACAGAGCCTTGTCACCATTTCTGAATGCACCAGCATTTGCCCAGAGCTGCTAGCTGCCCAGGAGGCCTCTTGGAGCCTTAATTGCCCTCACTGAAGTTGTGATAAGTCCAGGAGACAACTCTCCCTAATTAAATGTAAACTCTCAGATGCTGAATAAAACCTGCTCCTGACTTTGACTTTCTTCTATCTTAGCATCTGTAATTGCCTTGCACAAAAATAAATGTCTTGCTGAATGGCTATGGCTGACCCTCTCAACACCACCCCGCTGACCTTCCTCCATTAAGCAGGACTGGATTCACTGATGTTAGCACCAAAAACCATTAGGGCAAAAAAAGCAGCCATGCCTTTGCCTCACATTTACCATCTGGGCCAGGACCATTCACCTAATACAAGACAAAGCCTTACTGAGTTCCCTTCGCTCCAAGCCACCTCTACCTGAGTATAACTAGTACTCCAGGAACATCCAGAGGGACATGGGGCTGGCAGCACTCGGGGACTTTTTGCCTGAAAACTCTGCAGGGAGGTAGGGTACACCCATCTGTCCATGCTATGTGACCTTTTTTAAGCTCCTGGTTTTAATTCATGAGATTATCCTGAATTAAAAGCTATGTATGCTCTCACAGGGGAGAAAGCACTGCTTGGCATATGGACGTACATTTCTGAAGTTAGGGTATGCAGTTGTGTCAGAACTCTTTCTCATTATAGCTGGATAATTGAACTTGTTTTCTATCCTGCCTGGTGCTGTGTGTTTGCCAGGGCATCTCCTTTCTTCTTTCTTATTTGCTCATAAACATCCTCACCCTTCTGGATGAATATATACCCAAATGCATTTCCTTGTAAAACTTTAAAACTCATGAATTCCTAAGATGGTGTTCATACTGCATATGATGAGTCCATGCTCAGCGGGCTGTGATTTGACCCAACAGTGCAACTGGCAGCGGGCAAAAAAAGTCAGACTGAAGGTGGCACTGGGGACAAAACCAGAAATTATGATTAAAGGGGTGCTCTGCAGTGCAGGCACCAGCTGAAGTCAGTCATGAGATGCCTATTAAGATGGCACAGGCACTGGAGATGAGACTGCAGCAGAGCCTCTAATCTTTTTGAGCTTTGCCAATATCAGGAGAATTAAGCGAGATAAAGTGTAAAAGCCTGGATCAGATTTAGTAAATAAAACATGACCCCAGAGGAAGCCAAACTAAACAGAATAACAGTTCAATTTTTCAATGACATGAACAATCTCAAAGCATTAATCCTGGGTGCCGAGTGCCAGCTCTGTGCACAGTGAAGGAATCGCCCTGCAGAATTAGTGCCGAGGGCTGCTCCTAATGCTGGTTTATTTCTAGCCACACCTGATGCTATGAACAAACACCCGTTCTCACCACTCTGATGTACTGTGGAAAGTGACACAGGCAGGTGGAGGTTTGGGGTGCCTTTTGTTCTGGATATATAATTAGAAATAGCTTAAAAAGAAAAGTGACTCAAAAATTTGGTAATAAAAACAGTTTTATGAATGGTATTCATTGCACATTGTTAATTACCCTCCTCTTTGGCAGACTCCAAAAAAAATCTTAAAAAAAAACCACAAACCAAACCAAACAAAAAAGAACAATTAACAAGATATTTGTAGAAATGCAGATTTAAAATATGTCTAACATTGTGTTTGCATGTTATCCTTCCTCCTTTCCTTTCCTTTCCTTTCCTTTCCTTTCCTTTCCTTTCCTTTC
>CM021709.1:328844-360753 GCA_011074415.1 Stictonetta naevosa
AAGGAAAGGAAAGGAAAGGAAAGGAAAGGAAAGGAAAGGAAAGGAAAAGGAAGGGACGGGAAGGGAAGGGAAGGGAAGAGAAGGGAAGAAAAGAAAAGAAAAGAAAAGAAAAGAAAAGGAAAAAAGAAGAAAGAAAACAAAGAAAAAGAAGAAAAAAAAGAAAAAAAAGAAAAAGAAAGGCAGAGATTCAGCCTTTCTGCCAATGAACACGAGCCTCTCAGCTTTCTCTGTAAATAGGAAAAACTATTTGTTAAGGAGTGCTGAGGTCTTGGTGGGCTGTTTGGGGACACTGCTGCTGTGATGGCCAAGCCACAGGCAGGTGCCTGGCACCCTCAGCTCTGCAAGAACCTGGGCAGCACCCAGGCTCTGGTGCATTTTCTTTATTTTCCTTTTTTTCTGTGCTCCCCAGTTCGACTGAGGGCTTCGGCGTAGCAGAGAAGATCGTGCTGCTCACCTTCATCTCGGCAGTTATTCTGATGGCCATCCTGGGGAATCTGCTGGTGATGGTGGCGGTGTGCCGGGACAGGCAGCTCAGGTGAGCCCACACAGCCCCCACGGCTCCCCCTTCAGCTGGGGGGCATGAGGCAAGACCCCAGATGAAAGCCCTGTGCATGAATCTGGGAGCATAGACCATGAAGGAGGCACCACCATTAGCTGTGGGGCAGTGTCACGCTGCCACCTCGGTCTCAGTGTCCCTGCCCTCAGATCCACCCTGTGGCCGTGGGACCATTGCAGTCTCCATCCCCTACACATTTAACACTTTTGGTGTCAAAACCAGATAAATCAGCGAAAAACAGCGCAGAGCAGCAGTGCTCAATCCCATCCCCAATTACCTTTCTCACTAGCCCCGCAGTAAAACCTGCAGCTCGAGGTCCTTCTACAGCTGAGCCATGCTGCCGCAGCCTGGCAAATGTTCCCAGCAATCTGGGGTGGTTCACAGGGAAAACTCCTGTCTTGAGGCTTGCTGCTCCCCATGGGATTTGTCAGACCAGCCCCAGGAGCGGAGGGAGATATTCAGCAGCCTCTATTCATATTCTGCGTGGGATTTTTAATGGATTTAATTCTATTTTATTGTTATGATTTAAAAAGTACTTTTCAAGTTAAAATTATAGCTTCAGTCTCGATACTTCTCAGTGCTTTCTGGAAGGATTTTGTCAATTTACAAGTTAAAATAAAATCCCCCTCCTCGCCCCCAAACTCTCCAGTGCAAGCTGTGAAGCTGAGCCAGAGCCAGAGGCCTGCAGACATCTATTTACCTCTTACACGTGAGAAGGAAAATGTGTTTATGCAGGGGAGACAGTGGTTGTTTAGGTGTAAAAACCAGGAACGAGCTAGACGTGACAATATAAAGTGGGAAATTTGTTAGACAGAACCTTTCTCTATGTGATGGAGCAATTTAGACCCAACCACAAGCCGAATTCTCTGTCTACGCATAGAGGATGCTGCATTGAAGCTGTTCATTTTGTTATCTGCCTTGCAGGAAAATCAAGACCAATTATTTCATTGTTTCCCTTGCCTTTGCGGACCTGCTGGTGTCAGTGCTGGTGATGCCATTTGGAGCCATCGAGTTGGTCCAGGACAACTGGATCTATGGAGAGATGTTCTGCCTTGTTCGGACATCTCTCGATGTCCTGCTCACCACAGCATCAATCCTGCACCTGTGCTGTATCTCACTGGACAGGTACGAGCAGAGCAGCAGAGAAAATTGTGTTTGCTTTAAGTTTCTTCAGTGTTGTTGCTTATCCACAGTAGCCAAAGGGTGAGCATGAGCCTGCTGGGTACCATGCAACAATAAATCTCTCTTGGTAGCTCTTTTTGGAGAAAGCTGTTTGAATCCTCGCCGGTGTAGGAGGACTTTTAAGGGAATTAGATTTTTGTTGATAGAGCGAGCTAGGTTCTCAACCAGTTCCTGGCACAGCTTTGTTTGCATTATTGATCAGACGTGCTACAGATTCCCCTTTGAGGTAAAAAGACATCCTTAAAGATGCATCTGCAGGAAAGATATGCAAGATCTGCAGCAGGAGGTGTGTCTTGCACAGGTCGCTGTGTTTGCAGGGGCTGTGGGGAAGGCTGGGCTGGTGATAAGCTCGCTGTGCTGTGCTGAGCCCCGTGCACTCAGGGACTGAGGCACTAAACTCTCTGGCTTTCTCTCTTATCAAAAAGTGTTTGACAAATCTTCCAAGTGCTATCAGAACTGTCCTTCCTGCTGTTAGCAAGACAAGCACCCATATTACTAAACGACACATTTTGACATATATTACTAGGTTATATAGAGAAAGACTTAGAGAGCAAGCCCCCACCCCATCATTTTATAGGCTTTTTTAGCTAAGACATCCATTTGCACATCTTCACTAGTGAAGATTAACAAGGAGGTAAGTAAAGCTGTTGAAAAGATATATAGGCTTTGTGGGAGATTCTAAAAACTTTATTTTCTTTTAAACTTTTCTTGCAAAATTAAAGTGAAGCCAAAATCCTAAAGAAATCACAGCAAACAACTTTGTTTTACTGATGTCTGCAATTTTTCAAGGTAAACTACAGACCTTTTCAACTTTAAAACAAACCTTACAGAATAGCAAGCATTTTTCACAGTCTAAATACTTAAAATAAAACATTTTGACCAGCTATTCTAACAGGCAATATTTAGAGTCTTCAGTTGCTTTCTGTGCAGAGATTTCAATACCTTTAAGAATACTATCACTTAGCATTACTAATATGGCTAAAATAACCATAATCATTCTCATCATCATGACAACTGGTATTTAAGTAACATCTTTCATCCAAAATGTCTGTACTCAGCCAGGCTTC
Source organism: Stictonetta naevosa (assembly GCA_011074415.1). Taxonomy (NCBI): domain Eukaryota; kingdom Metazoa; phylum Chordata; class Aves; order Anseriformes; family Anatidae; genus Stictonetta; species Stictonetta naevosa. The sequence continues at coordinate 331,650 of CM021709.1, forward strand.
AAAAGATAGTTGATTAACTTCTCCATTGATTGGCAGAACTCCTTTTGTGTGGGAGGCAGGGGCACCACCATGTAAAGTAGCACACCCAGATAGGAGCTGATGTGCAATAGCTGTGTTGTGTTTCCATAGCTGGAAGTTTAGATGGCTGGAACACAAATGAGAAGCTCGTTATCTTAAAAACATTGACAAATTGCCACTTTGAGCCAATTACCAGTAAAACAGATGTGAGGATGTGGACTTGTTAAGTAAAATTGTGGAGTTTGATTCTTCAGGCCCTTAAATAATGTCAGGGGGTTGTGCAGAGGGGGGACACAAAGGGAAAATATTACTGCCACCTTCCAAGGGGCAGGGACTCCATGTGGGGTCTGCAGAAAGAAAATTCCCCCCCCCTCCTCCTGCAGATGCCCCCCTCTTGCAGCCCCCCGACACATGGTGAGCTCCCACTCCTGCTGTCCCCACTGGTCCCCCTGCTGCTGGGACAACCTTGCTGGGTGTCCAAGGGTGGGGAGGCTGCCCCAGGTTGTGGCTGTCAACATGCGTGGCATGGAGGTGGGGATTTAGGGACACAGAACAGACATGGAAGCTTTACACAGGAAGATTTGCTCTTAACGTTGCAGAGGCAGAGTTTGCAAACATGCAGCTCAGCAGAATGAAATGAAACTGGAAATACATTTTAAAAAAATAAATGAGATGAGTTAGATTACGGAATAAAACATTCAGAGCAGAGTGGGAACACCTGGACAGGACAACATGTTTCCCTTCCACTCTCTCCTGTTCTCTGGCCTGGGGAGCCTTGCATGCTCTCTGCCGCATGCAGAACTGCTCTTGCAAAGGGTGCGAGAGAAATCTCCCAGAACCTGCCACACCCCCCGGTATCGGCCAGATTAGACTAAACAGCAGTCAAATGGCTTGAAGAGAAGCAGAGGGTGAATTCATTGCTCGCTGATGAGCGTGCTGAAAGCCTCCGTGAGCCCAGGCATGAGAAAACAGAACTACACTGCCTATGACTCGGAAACACAGCAGCAGTTTTGAACAGCTGACAAACCTGAACTTGCCAGATGTTAGGGAATTGTTTCAGGGCACACAAATGCTCTTTCTCTTTCATGTGTGTTTACCATATGTGTGCTGTTATTTGCTCTCAGACCGAGGAAGGGAATAAGCTCTCCATGCTGGTGGCTGTATGTAGCCTGATGTGGGTAATTATCACAGCCCTTATTGTTCGCTCGGTGCTTTCACATTGAGGATGACGCCTCTGCAGACCAGCTGCAGGGCTGGTCTAAATTTTAGGTAATTCCCTGGTATCACATTTTTCTTGTTTCTCTTAAGTGCTTGTTAGAGCCATGAGCACCACACACACACAGCACCATTAGCACAGCACTAGCAGCAACATCCCCAAGCCAGGCTGCTCCTTGCCAAGGCATTTGAATGTGCCATAGGCACTTTCCTCTGCTCTCTCATCTCTCTCTAATGTCACCTCTTCTAGCCATTAAATCCAGCTGTAGAAGTTCATATAGGGTGCTATTTTGACTCCATAGGCAATCATTTGGAGCTTCACCTGACATGAAAGTAGACAGGATTTCATCTCAGACTTTTCAAAAGACAAATTATTTCTACCAGTACAAGAAGGCAAGCTGGGCCTATGCCTGCTGACAGTGAGTGTCAGCTGAAAGAAAGCCGAGGACCTCCCTGTCTCATCTGAAAACGAGAGTCCCAAAGCAACTACATGGCTTTCATCGTCTTCAGATAGATCAGACACCTCAGTGTGAGTCTGATTCAGTCTCAAGACTGGGGGCTCCTGGATTATCCCAGGACTAAATGCCATGTTTAGAGCACCTACCACGGTGGTCAAGAAGATGAAGGTGCCTTTCAGACTGACATGAGACATGGGGTCTTTCCCTCCACCTCCCAGATGAGGCATTTGGGTGGAAGAAGGCAGGGAGAATGCAGACAGTCTCATTTTGCCCTTTGCCACCTGCCTAAGGACGTGCTGTGGTCTCTTTGCTGCACTGTGAGGCACGTTATACTTGTGCTGTGTCCTGCCTCAGGTCACCTGGAGCTGGTGGCAATCCCTCTCCACTCCTGTGTCCTTTACATAGACATTACTCTCCTTTGGCTGCCATGAAGCTGGCTGCTGTTCCAAACCTTGGCAAGCAGCACAACAGGGATTACTTACAACTCCTGGGTAGAGTGGTGGGTGCGGAATAACGGGTTGATTTTCCATACAAAAAGGAGGCTAAACCCCGTCTTTTACATACCACCTTCTCTCCTTGGCAGTGTGCCTTCTCCTTGCTGTGACTGCCTGGGCAGCATCACCTCCAGCTTTGTTTGATATGTGGTTCTCCTGAGAAGGGCAAGGAGAAAATTTCTACCTTACTTCATTTCTGTACTAGACATGAAAAGGGAAAGCAGCCAAGCTTCAGTCATATTTAAATAGATACTAGTACCAAAAATTTCTAAATTCCACCTATTTCTTGAGCACTTTGCCAATTTTTAAAATCCTCTTCACTGACTGAACTCAAAAATTTGTGGTTTTCCTGGTGTGTATTAACTAAAACATGGGTAGCTGACAGCACAGTCTAACAGCAATGAATGACTTGACAGAGAACCATCCTGTAACCCAAGTGAGCACCCAACACACGCTGCTAACAGCTATGATTTAACACGGCGACAAAAGCCACCTGATTTCCAACTGCTGGGCTAAAGTTTTCTTCTTCTGGGGCTTGGGCTATAGGCTTTCAAAGCAAATCTCTCATTTACCTTTTGCATACGTGAACTGAGATTTGAAAACCCTTCCAGTTTAATTTTTGCAGCACTCTGTGACCACCTCCAGGCAGCTTTCAGATCAGCTTGAAATACTCCCTCTGATGTGAGTAAGAGCCACATCTTTCTTTTTTCCTCTCATGTGCATATCCTCACATTTTAATGGTTGTTGGCAGATACCTGTATTTCTGTGGCAGTTTTGTGGTGGTTTGTGGCTCTTTTCCCCAGTGAGGACTGATCCCAGAACAGTGTTAGGAGCACTGAGAAGACCAGAGCAAGTAAATGAGTGCTGGTGCAGGGGGGACAACTCAGCCCACCCTTGACCTTTCTTCATCACCACTGCTCACCACTCCTGGCAGCCAGCTTTGGGGGAGTGCAGACAGCACGGCTGCCTCCACCATGCTTTATTTCACGTTTGCTAGCTGTTGAACTTCTACTCATTCAGACTTTAATGGAGCATATTTTTTTCTAGCTGGTGTTTTTTCTGTGATTCATATACTTCCTGCCTTCTGTTTTATTTCAGGGCATACACCTAGTTTTTAAGAAAGCTTTGTGGTTATTCTAAATCACAGAACTCTGTTCGAAAAGTCATTCTGCTCAACATTTGTTGAAAGTGATGCTTGAAAGAGCTTTAGCTGATAATATCTTGTATCTATTTCATTACTGGGTCTGAAGAAAAGGATTCAGATTTGAATTCTCAAAGGCATTCAACAGGATTTTGAGAAAACCTGGAGAAATCACCACATGAACAGGGTGAATCAATGTTAACAGTGAGACACAGGGAGCAAAGTACTGCAGAGCCTTAGGGAAGCTTAGTGTGATCTGAAAATGTGTTTCCCCAAGGTGTCAGAGGTACCTCGGGGCTCACTGAATCCAAATCTTGCTGTCACTGGGTTATACTTTTTCATTATCTTTTTGGTGTTCTAATATAAAAGAAAGATTTGGCCTTGAATTATTTATTTATTGCATGTTTTATGCATACCTATCCTTTCTTTGTGCCTATGCAATAAAAATAATTGCACTGCATATAAAGAGACCAAGAAGCTATGATAGAGTCTCCAAATACCATTAACCTGCCAGGAAAGGCAATTTTCTTCTCCAATATTTGCAATACATTTTGCAGTGCAATTACTTCTCAAAGTCTTTGGGAAAAAAAAAGGGAAACAAATAGGTCCTGTGACCGCATCCTCCAGCTCTCCTGGCTGCGGCCCAGGCAGCGAAGTTGTCCTCCAGGCCTGCATCTCTGCTGGGCACTACATCTACTGCTCACCTGCAGTGCTAGAAGCATTTGTTGAGCTGCTGTGTAACATGCAACAAAACAGACCTAGCCATGTGTTTGTGTAGTCAGAGCTAATCTTACAGGAATCCAAACATACCGCATGATTGCTGCTAAATAAAGGCTAAAGCAAAGCAGATGTATCCAAAGAGTGTTGGAGCACCAGAGTGACAGATGCTTGTTGCGCCATTTACAAACATTAATTAACATTAATGTACTGTTCAGACATCAAATTAGCACAATCCCTCGAGAGAAGTGATGTTTTAGAGCCTAAAAATTCCTGAGTGCCCCAGAGTTGGATCAGGGGCAGCGGCTGGCCCTGCTGCGGGGGCATTTTGTCCTCTCAAGAACAGGGAGAAAGCAGCTGCACCCAGCTGTGCTCTGCGAGGCATCTGCTGGCTGGCGAGCAGGGGCACGGGGAGACTCCTTGGGCTTTAAATAGCTATCACTAAGTAATGATTAGGCACTCAGCACTCTGCCTGGGTCACACAAGTGCCTGCTATTATGTTGAACCAGGCCGTGAATCCCCCTTGTCCCGTTGAGCTGTAAACGTGCCTGGTCTCCTACAATTGCTCAGGAGGAGCAGGGCAGAGCTGGCACAGGAAGGAGACGACCTGCGGCCGTGCAGGACTGGGACACGACACACGGCTGCAGGGCATCCCCATCAGCATGCAGCTTGGAGAGAAAGCTAGCATGGGAGCTGCAGAATTCAGGCTGGAGAGCATTACAAAAAATAATGGAGCAGATGGTCGTAGCACAGCCTGCGGGAAGCACTGTCCTTTATTAATCTCTACAAATCCTCTAGAAATATGGAAATTTATTTTGCCACCGTTGCTGCCAATAACCCTGCACACACAGCAATCTGCACAGGGACCGTGGAGGAGCCTTCCATCTCCATTTGGCAACATATGTTTGTTTGTATTACTAGCTAAATTTATCCATTTCCAATTAACTGTTCTCTTTAGCATTTTTCTCAATGTAATTATCTCAACACCAGCAGGCCATTGTTTTTCTAATAAGAATCTAATTTTGTTAGATATAATCATTTTAGGACATTTTTCTTCTGGACTAACAATGTATAACTTTGTTTTATTTGGCACAGTCAGACACCATGGCTTATTTGCTCAGTGGTAAAAAGGAAAAGAGAAAGAGCTGCTCTGTCCACAAATAAAGTAAAAATCTAGTTATGTGGAGGCCAGAATCTGGTTTCATGGAAATAACAGCAAAGCGAGTATCACAGAATCACAGAATGGCTCAGGTTGGAAGGGACCTCAAACATCACCCATTTCCAACCCCTCTGCCATGGACAGGGATGCCGCCCACTAGATCAAGTTGTCCAGGGCATCATCCAACCTGGTCCTGAACACCCCCAAGGATGGGGCATCCATAACTTCTCTGGTCAACCTCTTCCATTGACCTCTGAGTGAGGAATTTTCTCCTAACCTCTAATCTAAATCTCCCCTCTTTTAGTTTGAAACCATTCCCCCTTGCCTTGTCATCATCTGATTGAGCAGAGTTGCTTTCCACTAGCACTGTTTTAATTTCACACAGGCACAAAAAAAAAAAAAAAAAAGAAATGAAATTCTAGCTCTCTAGACTTCCTAATTTTGTCGGGGTTCAGCTGAAGACTTCGGCCCACTCTGGGCTGACTGGGGGAGAGGAGGAATGTGCAAAACCCTGCTCGGATTTGCTTTTGTGGCTCACACCAGAGCAGAACTCCAAAAAGACAAAGAAGAGGGCTTTCCCAACTAGCCTCATCGTCATATAACTTGTGTCCCTTGAAGAGAAGAAACTCCTCTGTTCTAAAATGTACATCCCTGCCACCTGCAAGAGTTTGCCATCTGTTCAGTTCAGCATCTTCAGTATCTGAGCTGGCTGCAGGCCACGCTCTTTGCTTTCTGATAGACTTTTTAAGAGGGTTAAAAAAGTAATCAGTGAGAGAATTCAGTAAATTTTCCTTGGCTCATTTTGGCCTCAGTGCTGCTAAAACATATGGCATGTATATCACTTAATACATGCGCATGACACCACATGGATTTATATGTGGGCCACCCACAAGGCCCAGGCTGTTTGGTAAAGTTGGGTATGTATTTGTCTGTCTGGAATATCTAAGGAGCTTCTTTCAGGGTAGCATCTACATACCCGTAGCTCAGACTGAATTGTATTGCAAACCAAAAAGATACTTTAAATTTTATTTTATTTTATTTTATTTTTCCAAGAGAAGGAATAATCTAATGCAGTAATTAGGTTTCTGTAGTGCCCAGAAGGTAAGGAGAGAGCAGCAGTGGTTAGAGCATCACTTTTCTTGAAGAGTGAGGACTCCAGGAGTGCTTTCGGGAGATGTGCCCAGAACAGCTCGCACACGGCCATGGGCCTGAGAAGGAGCTCGGACATCCAGGCTGATGGGGGGCAGCACTTCTCTTTAAGCGCAGAAACTGGGGTTTATGATGTTACTGGCCCAGCTGGTTATGGAGAGCCTTGGACGTTTGATTTCAGTCTTGACCATGGTTCCTGGACACAACTGGAGTCTCATCGTGCTGGTGCTTGATGAGTATGCAGGTAGTCACTGCCACAAATAGCTGCCCCTGCTGTAGATCACAGCTACATTGTGCTGCTGTCAGCTCTAGGTCAGGACTGTGGTGAGATGCCATGCTATTTCTCAGTCCTTCTGCTTGCCTTTCTTGTCTTCAATAACATAGGCACTATAAACTTGTGATAAACAAGTGTCATCGCTTGAAAGTTCATGTGATTTTCAAATCTTTTTTTTTTTTTCCTCTATTTTTTTTTTTCCTGGAGGACAGGCAGGGTGTGATACAAAGAGTGTGCATATGTTTGTGTGTGTATACACAGGATCTTCCATACAGAGGCACCAACAAACACCCATGATTTACAGCACTTATATTTCCATGAAAGCATTGGACCTACACAACAGATTCAGAATTCAGTCATACAAGGCAAGAATATAACTGAGGTTCATTTTCAGTCTATTTTCTCTTTGGCTTCACAGCTTCCCTCTTGTATACCATATCCTGTCTTCACATATACACAAATTTAACGTTAGACAAGCTGTCCATGATCCTGCTGCTGAGGAATGTGATATTATGCCTTCTCTGCACAATGCATTGAAGTTTTTTAGGTACAAATCTGTTGCTGGTGTACAGTTCATCGTGCATTTATAAATGATTTTTGGGAGCACTGATCAAAAAGAGGAGCTCACCAGTAGGCAAAATGCAAGTCCTGTTGGGAAAAGGAAAAAATATTCTGCTCTTACAGCAGTTGGAAATTGTGTATATGTGGCTCCCCTGTGGGGCACTGAACACTGAGAGGTTTTTTATAGCTTTTATGCACATAATGGAGGTGCACTTGCATCCCCTCTGAGTTAATGAGGCAGTTTGAAGCAGATGAGGTTCACTTTTGGGAATCGATCTACTTAGCTCTAATCAGTCCCTCCCAAATTCATTTCCCTGGAAGACCAGGGACAATCACATACATGCTCCTCGAGACACAGTTTGGCCACTGTACTGTTCCTCAGAGCCACTAAAGGACCATGGGCAGGTCACAAATCCTTGGTAGCCAAACGTATCTGCAATGGCCATCAGGGCTGTAAGTAAGGCCACAGAGCTATTTTGTTCTGCTTGAGCCATCTGTAAAATGTTAGCTCTTGATTCATTCACATATGGTAAATGTCTGGTATGGGAAAGGAAAAGTATTATAATAACCTTTGCTTTGTGGGGCTTCTTGGAAGATCTACAATTTCAGGAAGGGATCCTTGCATTTCCCCTTCAGCTGAAAATGTCAAAATAAAGGCAGAAGAGAGGATGTTCTGCATCTACTCTGCTGTAGGTAACAGGGAAGTTAACATTTCCAGAGAACTGCAGAAACATGGGCCTTGGCTGATAATAGTAAGAATTAATATTTAACTAAACTTGGACATTGTATTAATCATGTATAAGTATTGCATTTTATAGTCATCCATCACAATGTCATAAGCAGTACCTAATAGATACTATTTATGAGCACAGGAAAACAGCTCTAGCCTGAAAGGAAGCAGAAATGTAGAATAAGAAAATGTATTTATTTCAGCTTTTGACTAAGACTATTGATAATCTTAGAGGTGTAATTACTTTTCTCTCAGTGAATAAATAGCTGCTTAAATGCCCAAACCATTGCATACATAAAATCATTGGCTACTGCAAAAATTGTGTGACTTCAGTGACTTTAACATGCACGGATTTCTATTATCTGACTTTGAACCATTGAGCAGAAGTCCCGCTAAGCTATGGGTGGCCAGCTGTGTGCTTCTGTGCCTCACCATCAGCAAAATTGTCACCCATGTCCTGATTGCAGGACCTTATTGCTGATAACAGCGTGGGGACAGGAGGAACCCAGCTCGCCTTTCTGATTTTTTTTGCAGTTAGCAAAAAAGAAATATATACATATAATCATTTGACATGTAAGTGGAAGAAAATTGCTGCTGAATCACTGGGAGGGAGAAAATATGAGAGCTTACGGTGTCATTGTTACAGGCATAGTTTTTACTCTAATGGCCTTTAATAGCATGTACAAGTCAGTGTAATGCTGTCAGCTGCATCAGAGATAGAAGTACAGAAATTAAATAACTCGAACTTCTTCAAAGAATTGTTTTTCTGACGTAGTTAATTAATAATGTGTCATGTTGTTGCTTTTCTGTTTGCTGATTCAGCTTCTGAATTGGTAGCTGGTGTCTTGGCCATTCTCTCCTATTTATTTGGTGAATTTCTCCTTTTGCCTTTTCTGCAAATAAGTGTAGTCTCTTGAGACTTGCAGCAACTTGCTCTCCGAAATGTCACAGGAATCCTTTGATGTCCAGCACTGGGTAGTACTTTGTAGTGGGTGTCTCTCAGATAGTAAACAAATAAATATGTCAGGTATAATTCCCTTGTGTCTAGAGCCAGAAGTGCAGTTGCATGTAATGCCAAGAGAAGCACCGTCTGAATAAGTAGTCAAATGCATTACCGAAAATACCTGTTTGAATTCAAAGGTCAGTTTATTTTACTGGGGAAGGAAAACTGGAGAACACCGGGAAATCCAAACTCAATAAGCTTTGCTAATATAAGACAAGGTTACGTAAGCACATTGTGGCTGTCATGAGGAGGTTAATTATCCTAGGAACAAAGACATATTTATTCTATTCTCTGAAATCATTTAGTTGTTAAAATTTGACCATGCTGATAGACTCAGAAAAAGGAGCTGTAAGGGTCTCAGATCCATCTCCCCTCTCAAAACAGGGCCAAACTCAAACCTAAATCTACTTTAATTTTAATTGGGTCACTCAGGCTCCTATTCAGTTCAGTTTTACATACCTTCAAGGCGGGACAACCTCACTTGTTCAAATCTTGACCCGCTGAAGGCAAGTTCCAAAACTAAGCAAAAGAGATGTTGGGAACATGTTAGGACCATGTCAGTGAACGCAGGAATTGGATCCATCGGCTCCAAGGGAGTTAGCATTACTCCTTGAGAGCAACATTTCAGACAGTGCCCTGAAAGAACAGTTACTGTCAAATATACTGTTCCTTTGAAAGTGAAACCTTTCAGAGGAACAGGCTGATTTTCTTGCACACAGGAAACCAGAGGAGAATATATAAATGATCAAATTAAAAGAGTTGAATGCTTGCTTCAACATTTTTTCCCTGTGACATTTTGAATTTTGTTTCAAAGAGATTTTTTAAAAAATGTTTTCTTTTGACACTTTGATTTTATTTCAACCCTTTGTGTGGAATGTATCATCTCATTTTATCAAAATAAAGCAATTTAGTTGACTCCACATGACTTTTTAAAATTTTCTTAAGAAAATTTGGAGATTTTTAGTTTTTTTCTGCCTGTTTAGCACAAACTTTTTTCTTCCCACTCAACTCTTGATGAAATAAACTGTGCACCTCAAGGACATCTCTTTTATACATACACATAAACCGTTGTTGTGGTTTAACCCGGCTGGCAGCTAAACACCACACAGCCGTTTGCTCCCCCTCCCCCTCCCTCTCTGAGATGGGGGACAGAAACGGGAAAATGAAGCCTGTGGTTTGAGATAAAGACGGTTTATTAAGAGAGGATAATAATAATAATAATAATAATAATAATAATAATGTGTACGAAACAAGTGATGCAGAATGCAATTACTGACCGATGCCCAGCCTATCCCCCAGCAGCCGGCCCCCCACCCCGGCTAGCCACCCCTATATATTGTTCAGCATGACCCCAGATGGTATGGGATAATACCCCTTTGGCCAGTTGGGGTCAGCTGTCCTGGGTCTGTCCCCTCCCAGCTCTTGCTGCACCCCCAGCCTGCCCGCTGGCAGGACAGAGCGAGGAGCTGAAAAGTCCTTGGCTTGGTGTAAGCACTGCTCTGCAGCAATTAAAACATCAGCATGTTATCAGCACTCTTCTCATCCTAATCCAACACATAGCACCCTACCAGCTACTAGGAGGAAAATTAACTCTGTCCTAACTGAAACTAGGACAGCCATGTATATTTGTCCGTTTGCATATCTCTTATTTTAACATGTTGCTCGCACTTAGAAGTTCTTGCAGGCTCCACTTCAGGTCAGTGGTCGAACTTCAGTGTTTGTTTCCTAATTTAATGTCTCTAATATATGATTTTGCTGACCTCATAAAACAGACTGTTATAGACATATAGGCTCTCTTTACAGACACATTATGTCTTTTTGTGAAGATTGACTTTAAAAATCTCTTTGAGAGAGATCATTCATTCCCTTTATAAATAGTTGTTGAAACAATGGCTACTACTTCAATGCAGTGCTTATGTCCTACAGGTACATAGATGGGCGCCACATTGCAGATTGTCTGTCCTTACCAAATCTAGAAACTATATATACCAGACAACTATTATTAATTCACTAAGAAAATATACCCATAAGGCACATAGCTGAATCATATATTTAGTTATTTAGAAGAGCTGAGAATTCATGGGCACTTCTGGTATCTCTGATGTACCAGCTGTGCCAGGTGAAAATGACAGAAGCCTAGCAAGGGACATCTGTAGGATAACCTGAGAGGCATTTCGGCTGGTACTGATGTTGGCAGAACAGGACTGGACTGACCACTGCTCTCATCCTTCTTAACAGTTTCTATTTTCTGCAGCAGATCAGCTGTGCTGTGGAGTTAAAGCAGTAGTTTCCAACCAGCTATAGAGGCATCTTCTCAGATCTGAACTGCAGGATCCCTGGAGACTTTTAAAAGGAAGTTGAAAATGTTCTCAGTTGCACAATTAGAGTGAGACCTGCGTTGGTTGTTAAGAGATTTTAATGCTGTTTTATGGGCTAAATTATTAACATTTTGCATGAAAGGCTCTTTCATAAATATCCTTATTATATCTTACTTGGTATGGTCACGAAAAAAATGCTTGAAGTTCTGTAATTGAGTGTTTACGTTACTTCCTATCAATTATCTGGAGCAAGAGCTAGTTCAGGGACATATCTAAACTTGTAACTGGGGTATAGTGCCTTTGCAGAATGGCCATCTTCCCAGTCTGTCGTATTAGGTTTCTGTCCTGACACCACTCACCACTGCTTTACACACAGCCCTGGTCTTTCCTGCTCTGTCGTGTTCAAATCAAAGAGACTACAGGACTGCTACAGCAAAGAGATTGGTTGGAACAGGGGATTGAAAGTCAAGGGCATTTTGTGGCTCTGCTCTAGAAGCCTCTGGACCCCAGCACCCTGTCTGAGCAGTGGGGACGTCAGTACTGGCATTCCTCTACAAAGTATGCTGAAATCCTCTGAAGTTTGAAAATATTTCATTCAGAACCTGAGACAGACTGTCAGGTCAGGGCCAACGGGAATCTGCAATAGAATGTTCTGGTTGCTGACCTGCTGTGCTTATGGACATTTTTTTTTTTGTCTCTTATTTTTGTCTACTTATTTTTTTTTTTTTTTGTCTCTTGGAGAAGACATTTCCAGTTCAAAGCTGGTTATATTAAGAGAAGGAGTCTATTTTATTGCAAATATGTTGGATGGACTGGGAGAAGAAAGAGAGAACAGGGTAATTCCCCTCGATGGGGAAAAGACTGGAAGCCCTGGGCAGACATTTGTGCTGTCCTTGTGGCATAATGTTAAAGCACGGCCAGGCAAGAGGTGTTTACAGGGAGGTAGAAAAGGGATTTGTTTATGGAAAAACACACTTAATTTTACAGATATTTTCACAGCTTTGAAACACTTTGTTAATTTGCAACAACAGCCTTTGCAGTCTTGTCAAAATAAATGTCCATTACAGCTAGGAAAACCCCAACATTTACTCAGTTATGGCTAAATAGAAGGAAGGTGAACTCGTTCATTGTGGTAAGGAGGGTGCAGACTGCTTTGTGACTAAGTGCAGAAGGTGAGGAGGGCTGAATGGGAGGTCACTCCCTTGCTCCATGACTTTAGACAAACCACAGCATTAATCTATGCCTCATTTTCCCTAGCTGGAAAATAGAAAATACTGGCTTTTCCCTGCAAAGGACTATGAAACCTTATTTACTCATGCTGTGAAAATACCCTGAGCTCCTTGTGTAACAGGCAGTCGATAGAAATAGACTACAGACTCTTTTTTTTCCCCTCTGTTTTGAAAGGCAGGAGAAACAAGCTGGAGAAAAGGCTTTACAGTTTTATTTTTAGAAGACCTGAAAGTCTCCTTTAGTGATGGTGGTTCTCTCACTTCCTCCTTGCAGGTACTATGCTATTTGCTGCCAGCCACTGGTTTACAGGAACAAGATGACTCCATTGCGCATTGCTGTAATGCTTGGAGGCTGCTGGGTAATCCCAACATTTATTTCTTTCCTCCCAATCATGCAAGGCTGGAATAGCATTGGCATCATTGATCTGGTGAGTAATTTAGGAGATACACTGACCTGGTACCAAATATATTCCCTGCTGTATATGCCTCTTTAAAAAGGAATATGCAAAGAAAAGATGGCAATAGAGGCTAAAGGAGAAGCTCCTTGTTATTGAAGCAGAGGGCTTGCCAAATTTCTTGAATTTGTCTTTACGGGGATTTGCAAGGCTGCTGCCCACTGCCCCGTGCCTAGAACAGTCCCTGTCTGCTAAGTTTGCATTAGCCTAGCCGCATCCCCACCCATGTGGCCCGTGCCACTTGGCCAGATGAAATGTGCATCCTTGGTGTAACAGCACGTCCTGATGGACAGAGCAGTGAGCACTGCAAAAAAGCACAGCATGAGGTGAAGTTATTCCCCTTCACAGAGTATGAACTGGGCTACTAGGCTGATTTTCAGCAGCCAGGTTGAGGCGTGCTCTAGGATGCTGGAGCTGCACATGGGCTGGTTCCACAAACCTCAGGACCGTCAGAGCCCGTGGTGTAAGCATAGGGGGGAGAGGCAGCAGTGGTAAGGCAGGTACTGCATATGGGAGAGGGAAGGGTGGAGAGAAAATAGGAAAGTGGTGGTAGAGCATCCTGACAGACTGCTGATATCAGAGGAGTAGCGCTGAATCTCTTCCATTCTTTGTCCTTGTCCTTTCTCCCCCTGCCCCAGATCCAGCAAAGGCAGTTCAACAAGGCTTCCAACTCCACCTACTGCATATTCATGGTCAACAAGCCATATGCCATTACCTGCTCCGTGGTGGCCTTCTACATTCCCTTCCTCCTGATGGTGCTGGCCTACTACCGCATCTACGTCACCGCCAGGGAGCACGCCCGGCAGATCCAGGTGCTGCAGCGTGCGGGGACCCCCGCTGACGGCCGGCAGCACCCCCCGGACCAGCACAGCACACACCGCATGAAGACTGAGACCAAAGCTGCCAAGACCCTGTGCATCATCATGGGGTGCTTCTGCCTGTGCTGGGCCCCCTTCTTTGTCACAAACATAGTGGACCCTTTTATAAACTACACAGTGCCGGGGAAGCTGTGGACAGCTTTTCTGTGGCTGGGCTACATCAATTCAGGGTTGAACCCCTTCCTCTACGCCTTCCTGAACAAGTCTTTCAGACGTGCCTTCCTCATCATCCTGTGCTGTGGTGATGAGCGATACCGAAGGCCTTCTATCTTGGGGCAGACAGTCCCCTGTTCCACCACCACAATAAATGGATCGACTCACATGCTAAGGTGAGTGTTTCTCAGCTGCTGAAATGTACCTTGAGTTACTAGAAAGAGTACTCCTCATGTGATTTCTTAAAGGACTGATTTTGTGTTGCATTTGAAATATCTGATGGATTAACTGTTAAAAAAATAAAGGGAGGATGGGGGGAATGAGAAGTGCACAGTAATCCTTAGGGTGCTCATACAACCTGGGTTTGTAGATACCTGATAGATGTTGGCGTGTGCGGGTTCTCCAGAGGCATGTTCAGGAAATATCTGGGGGAAGGCAGAAGATGTGCATGCATTTGGGATGCATGCTGCTGCATCCTGTCTGAGATGAACTTGATCACACAGGGAGCACCCTGGGGGAAGCTGCATATTCCGTTTTCTCTAGTGAAGGGATTGAGATGCTCCCAATGGCACTTCTCCTGTTCTGTCTTTGTAGCCCCACCAGCTGGTGCTGCATCTCCTGAAGTAATGAATGGCAAAGAAGGATCTTACCCAAGTGCTCTGATGCTGCTGGGGCACTTCAATGGCTCTCTGGGAGGAAGGGTACTTGCCATTTTGCTTTAGCAGCTCAGAAGATGCCAGGGTGTCTGCCCTTTACAGTAAGTGAGTCAAAGCCTGAGGCTCTTAGGATGCCTCCAGCACAGACACTGGCCCTTGCAGCATGTCATGGCTCTTGGCAGGAGTGGCAAATAGGGAAGGGCAGATGTTTTCTTTCTGAGCTTGTGCGAGCTGGTGCAGGGGAAAATCGGGCTGAGGCTCCCATGTCTGCCAGCAGCCCCGGGCTCCTGCCATGTGCCACATGGGGCAGCTCCATGCCAGGGCTACTCCCTCCAGTGCCTCCCCTCATGCAAGACAGTGGTGTCTTGGATCTGCAGTGTGCACCCCTTGTGGGCTACCAGACACAGTCCAGCTGGCTGGCACTGTGGGAGCCCAGGGAATTTGAGCCCCCACCTCACACACCCATCCCTGGTTTTGTACCACATTGTTCATTGCAAGAGGAGGGCATGTGGGCCCCACACGGTGGGAGTGCAGAGGGGTTTGGAGGGCTCTGTGCTGGGACACATCCTCTGCTGCCTTCTCACCAAGCAGGGAATTGGAGGGCAGAGCACTGGAGGAAGGGAGGGAGGAACAATTATCTCCAGTAATATCAGAACAAGCTACATTCTCTGAAAAACAACAACAAAACAACAACAAACACTGGTGTTTTTGCACTACTGCCTAGAAGTGAATTTGTTCTGGTAGGTGGAGTCATGGCTCCTCACTTCCTCACTTGCAGATAAGGAGTCGGAAACTGTGTTTGTGTTCAGAGCTAAACCCGTCCGGAGACAAGCTTAGACTTCCAGCAGAGTCTAATCTTCTCGTTTGCCCCCAGCTCCATTCTGTATTGACCTGTGAAGTTTTGGAAGGTGCCTTGGTCTGTGTAATGGAAGGGAGACAGGGCAAGGCTTCTCACAGCCCTGGGACAGGCCTCTCACACCTCTTAAGTCATGAAGGCCATTACAACGTATATAGAGCCCTCTGTCTGTGATGGGGGCATGGCACCATGCCACACTGAGTGCGTGTCTGTGTCGGAGCCATGTGCCCCCGGGGATGAGGCAAACACTCCTCAGCTGTGGGAGGAGGCTGGGAAGAGCAGCCTGTGCTGGGGAGCTGCAGGGGTGAGTGCTGGAAATGTGGCTGTGCATGGGGAGGAAGGAAGGGAGGGCTGGTGAGGGGCTCTTGCTGGCCTAAAGGCAAAGAAAGGGAGAATGACATCTATTTGAGCTAGCAAGTGCTGAAAAAAGGTACTTCTTGTGAAGTAGACGAGGCAGTGAAATGACAGGGAGCCTCTCTCAGGTGTGGGTTTGAGATGCAGCAGGCAGTGAGCACATCAGCACCAAAGGTAATTCAAATGTGTAATTCATTATAAATACGTGCAATTCATAGTTCTAATAAATTATGGTTTGGAATATCACACATTTAAAGGACTTGGGAATCATTCTGAATTACAAGTGGATAGGAGAATTTACAATGCACTCTCAACTAACATATGGCAAAAATTAGTACAATAATTCACTGTAGTAGATAAGGGTTTCTGGATGACTGTAGCATGTGTTCAGTGCACAGTCCGGTACACCACAAGAGTGAAAGTAAAATGCCATAGTCATCTGAAAAATGCTGCCTCCGCCTTTAAACATATTGCTTGCATATCTTTTGTTATGCACAGACATTTAGTTAGAACAAAGCAGTGAACTCATGCCTTTGTGAATCATTCAACTCATACTGCACAAGAAGATTGGAACCCAGCACAGCATTGCTTGATTTTTTGGATAAGACAAGTTCTGAAATTTTGCCACAGTGGAGGAGATGGCTTTGGGTAAAATATAGTTGAGCAATGATAAGAGCAGACAAATTCTGGAACGTTTGTGGCAAGGAGGTCACTTTGGTCCATTCCCCATTTCCTCCCAGAAGTACACTGTTCAGCACAGTACAGTGTGTTAGTCTCTTCTGGGAAAGCTGTAGTGAGTGGTTTATTTGCTCCTTTTCTATCACAGAGAGGCTTTCTCCAACAGGCTGATGCTGATTTTATTTCTCCAAAGTAAAACACATCCTGATTTTCCTTTTGGAAGAGCCAAAAGAAATAAAGGGGGAAAACAAAAAAAGCAGCATGCAGCTTGGGGGGCTGGAAGTTCATTGTCTTCATAAATACAGAATAAAATTAATAACCCAATCAGCCCACACTGGTGTCAGCACTCTGAAGGTGGGAGAAGCATGCAGTAAATCACCGCATGTAGCCAGTGCTCAACACTGGAGCGTGGCTGTGGAGGCTTAGTGGCCCCTGCGGGGGCTGTGAGTGATGGTGCCAGTAAATCTGGTTGGCAGCAAGCACCAGAGCATCCCTGCTGCTGCTCCAACAGGCAGCACAGCAGCTCGGCTCTTCAGCTTGCAGAAGTTTAGCAACTCGGCAGCTTACAGTTCTGTCGGAATAAAAATAAATCCTCCCTGGCTGCAGGGGAGGGAAGGTCAGAGGTGCTGTGGAGGCAGGCAAGCAGTGTTGTGCTCATGCTGCCCCTGCCCCACTGGCCTGGTGGAGTTTGAGGGGTGTTGGCAGGAGGGTCTGGGTGCAAGCAGGGAATAGTGGTGTGCTGCCACTTCCAATCTGTAAGGGGACGGTAGGAGTTTTTCCTTTCTTTGATCCTTCTGGCCAGGAGCAAAGGAGATTTTGGGTAAGAGACCACTACATTCAGGTGGGATGGATGGGCTGATTGCTTTGCATTACTTCAAGAACTATTGAAAGAGTGAATAAATTAAAGAGGCTGCCCTGGACAATCATAAAACTTTACTGAGTACCTGTGCCACATTTTCACCCCCAGGGGTGAGGCTTTCCCAGCCCCATTTACAAGGCTGTATTTAGGAGGGGCAGCCACCCTGAAGC
This sequence comes from Stictonetta naevosa, assembly GCA_011074415.1. Taxonomy (NCBI): domain Eukaryota; kingdom Metazoa; phylum Chordata; class Aves; order Anseriformes; family Anatidae; genus Stictonetta; species Stictonetta naevosa. Next base: position 349,175 of record CM021709.1, read on the forward strand.
TCCCTGCTCACCAGGCAAGTGATGCTGGGGCCCCTGACCCCCCAAGATGGGGACAGCCCTGCCTGCTGCAATGCACATCAGGACACACGCTGCTGTGCCTTTTCGACAGCTTTAATTCCACAAAGTCATTACCTCTGGTGGGTTAATGGGTTTAAAAGCATTCCAGTTTCCCTGTGCAGCCAAGTCTGGGCTGAGTCACACAGCAGGTTCGGTGCCCAGCAGGATCACAGCAGCTCTGCCCATGGGGCATGGATGGAGCAGTTGTTCCCTTCCCCCTGCCGGGGTGGCATTTTGTGGGCTGCAGTTGCAGCTTGACTCAGAAAACACAGACTGCTTGCTCAGAGATGCTACCTAATAACACTAGCAAGTCTCACTCAATGATCTGGGTTTACAGGTAAAAGCCTGCTGTCCTGCCTCCTCCTGTTCCTCTTGTCTCTTATCCTTTCTCAGGCATTAAGACAGCCGCAGAGACTGCAGAGCTTCCTGAGGCAGAGCAAAGCAATCACTTTGGGCTGGGCCAGCCCTGGCAGCTGCAGCTGCTCCTGCGCGGCCAAGGCAGTGAGCTGCTGCAAACAGCGGGGCTCAGGCACCCTGACAACCTCCAGACGACAGCCTGGCAAATGCAGCCCTGCTTACCCACCTCTTCTCCACCTTTCTGTGCTCAGAGCCATCCCTTGATGTCCGACAAGCTGGCAGCTCTCCCAGCGCGAGTACTTCGTCGGCAAACATGCATTTAGCCTCAGCCAGGGGGACGCGCGCCTTCCCTATCGCAGTTCTCCACTGGACGGTGGTGGCCGCTGGCAGCAGCAAAAGTGTCTGGAGTAAGGAGAGACAGTGACGACAACACATTGCACAGCCAAGATGAGGTCTCTGCCCAACCTGCTGAAGACCCCAGAAACCACAGCGGGAATCAGGGTACAGGTCAGCTGTTGGTACATCACCCTAAATAGTGGCTCACTCTCTTTCTCCGTCAGACGTTCACACATTCCTGGAAACAATTTATTGCATAAAGTAGCAGGAAGCTATTTCTGGAGAGGAAAAGGAGATGCTCACAGGCTGTGTTTTTGGGGAGGTGTTGGGTCCCCACTCTGTTTGTGGTGCTGGCAATCAGAGGCTGTGCGGAGGCTGTGGGAAGACCTGGAATTCATCTGGCTGCAGCAGCCAGCCAGGGCAAGGAAGGGCCTTGCTGCTGCTTTAAAAGAAAAGAAGAAAGAAAAAAGAAAATGGGATATTTCAGTACATGCACAACTTTGCTTGACAAACTCTCAAAAGGCTGACATGGAAATGAAGGGTTCAGGGTTGGACTGAAACTCAGGGTCTCACGGCTAATAGTGTGTACCCTCAGCTTTATAGCCAACTGTATGCATCTGCAGGGCACTGTTTAGCTAAGCTGCCTGCAGGCTCCACCAAACTGGGTGAATGGGCAAAAAGCAATATTTGTTGGTTCTTCCAGGGTTTCTGAAACTTACTTTTTGTTTGTTTGTTTTCTTGCTTTTGCTTTTAAGGAGAAATAGGCAAGCATCAGGTAGGCACCTGGGTGCATGAAGCTCACAAACAGACCCAGCAAGCGAACAAAATCCTGGAAAAAAGCATTTGGATGAAAAACCATTAAATACAAACATGCCATCTTAGCTTGTCTTGACCAAATTTCGGTGTGTAGTGGGAGTGAATCTTCTCAGACTCAGCTTTTAAACATGAAGAATGCAGGGCTTTGGTTTAAAATTGATTTTGTTATCTTACCATGAACTACAACATGAATACCCTTCTAAATGTTTTTTTCCCCTTTACACAAGCTGAACAGATTTTTCTGCGATTTTTTCTTATCACTCAAGGATCACTTGGAAAAGAATTTCGGTGGCAGACTGTTACTGCCCAAAACTATGCCGTTGTTTACAGCAAAATCAGGCCGTTGGGGCCACAATTTCTGACTGACAGTAACTGCCTGGCAATTTTAATGATCCGGCAATAGGGGTCAGGGCTCTGACACACTGCATCATCTTCTTCACTAAAAGGTCATTAGCCTCAAGATGGATCGTTTGAACTTCAGCTGCTGTTTCCTTCATTGCCTCAATGCTTGCTGTTCCTCCCTGGGTTGCCATAGGTCATTTTGGAGGCAGATACGTTTTGCTGTGCTAGTGAGACTTGGAGCAATTGCAGGCTAAGGGGCTTTAGGAAGTGTGCTGCAATTTCTCCAGCAGTCACTTATTAATTATTGGGATCCAGCAGGCAAGAAATTCATATTTGCAAAGTAAACATAAAGCACATTCCCACCAAGTTCTTTTGGGGAAGTTTCTGAGCAAAGGATTGAGACATCCCTCTGCCATCTCCATCCCCTGCAATTTTGTTCTTTTTATGTAATTCCTCTTTCTGATAGTTTAGAGGAGACTCCATGAATCCATTGAAAGACATGAGTGGGCGCAGCTAATATCTTTGCAGATGTCTGGGCTGGGATTTTGAGTTTTGTTCTTGATGGTAGGGATTTATTTTGCTTCCTCCTAGCAAGTCAATGCAAACATGTTTGCACTCAGACAATCATGCTCCTGTGATTCAATTACTCTCATTACCAAGCCTGTGGACAGCCACCCTCAGCTGGCTGCACACCACAGGCATGTTATCACCTTGTTGTTTATGGCTGGGGGACCACGAAGGAACATCTTCTGTGTCTGGGAGAGCTCTGTCCTTAGGGTCCCTCCAGTGCTCAGCAAGAGGCACAAGAGAAACTAATGAACTTTTTCATTCAATAGACAGAATTCCACTGGTGGGCTTTACTTTAAATTGTGGTAGTGTCATTTTTCATCAGCTGCAGGTGCCTGGATGAGCTATGCTGACATCTATGGGTGATGCCAGGCAGCCCTTTTCACCAGTCCTATATGCTTTCCCATTACAAGTCTGGAGCACAGCATCAGGCATGGCTAGAAGTGTGTCCCATAAAGCATGAGCACTGCTGGAACGGTATCAACAGGGTGGCCCTGGGGTCATGCTGGGGCTTCTTCTTGCGCCTGGTATCGAGCCATCCCAGGGCATGAAATACTACATCAGCTCAGGGGTGGCAAAAAATAGTACCTTCAATTTGACACAACCCCTGAGTCCTCTGGGCAATGCAACCAAAGACTGCTCAACATGTGTTTCCAATCCAGTACTTTCAGTCTGAGTATCAGTTCCCCATGTCAGCAGGGAAAAAAAAGAAAAAAAAAGAAAAAAAAAAGAAAAAAAAAAATGGGCCGGGAGCATAAGATAAGCCTAGAATTAGACAAAAGTTTCTGGCCATCATGGCAGTGATGTTTTGAAACAAACTCTCAGTAAGACTAGATGGGGAAAAAGTCTAATTCTTACCAAGCTGGAGCATGGTGAATTTACAAAAGTTGTATCATTGTATGATATGACTGCGACAGGGGAAACTGCCTCAAGACCCCACAAAGCCCCACTTTGCCCTTCAGAGGCTGGGACAAATGGAGAGGACTAACAAGTGTGGTGAAATGTCTGTGGAAGGGGCTGTGGCTGTACAAAAATATTCCTGGCACATTAACTGGATGTTGTACTAGAGAAGGTAAAGGGAGCAGAGTCTATTGGGGCAGGGAAATCTAGCACAAAAAAAGTGTAGCAAGAGTAAGACGTGGAAGTTCAATGTACAGAAACTCTCTGTAGAAACATAGCATTTACTTTTAACAATGAAAATTGAGATCCATGACAACAGATTAGAATACATATGGTTCTCTACCACAATAAATTTAAGTTTCAAGATTGGCTTTCTTTGTAATAACATCTCTAATTCAAGGAGAGGCACTGAAGACAAAGCAGGAGTGAGTTCAGGTCTTGCTCCAGACAGACTGCGAACACAAAGGGCTCTGCTGGTTGTGTGACCTGGTGTCCGGGAGTGAGTTCCCCGTTCAGGTGGGTGCTGCCAGCCTTGGAGCAGGAAGGCAGCCTAGCCTTGACAGCCTGGGACAAGTGAGGGACACATGGTGGCCGCTGGGGCACAGAGGGACACACAGGCGCTGCGAGCTGGCCTGTTGGGCCAGGGCCTAAATCCATTTGCTTTCAGCAGTGTGTGGCTTTGTCAGGAGCCAGAGCATTTTATTGCAGCCCAGTGAGGGGTGATAAGTGAAAAAAAATGAGAAAACAGAATCCCCATCCCTCCCTGGAGTGTTAACAGGGGGAGCACATGGGCACTGCTTTGCATTCAGTTCAGCAAACTCATTCCTGGTGATCTTAAAACAACCTCCCCCTGGCTCCCAAATACCTTTCTTTTGAGCCTTTGCTAGTATTTCCCAATTTATTCTTCAGAGTGGGGATGTGATGGTATGTACAGCATACACAGACATCTCAGCTCGTTCTGCCATTTAAACCTAGACCAGACAGAGTAGTAAAAGACAGTGTGTGGGGACACTCTGGCACGGGGGAAGTCTCAGACTGGGGAATTAAGAGCATAGATAGCACTTACTAGGTCTTCCCTTTTGCTAACAGAGTTAACCTTGTCAAGAGATAATTTGGTTTTCACTTCAATTTCATCAGCTGCAATTCTGAAAAGGTATTCTATAAAAATATATGAGATCATTAGACTGAAAAACAGATAAAAACAAGTTCTGTAGTTTCTTGGAGGAGCGTTTGCTTTTTTTTTTTTTTTTTTTTTGTAATTTCTTGTGAATCTTTGCCAATATTTGCAATCAAACTTATGTTCCAACTTCCCTGGCACGATTTTACAACTTGGCATCAACCTTCTCTCCAGTAACAGACTTGTAGTGTAACAGCCACAAATACTGTGACTGGTAGTTGCAAAGGATCACAAGCAGGGCAAGGCGAGCTATAAATATCAGAAGGTATGTGCTAGCTCAAACAGGAGATATGGGATGAACCAGGAAACCGTCGATGAGATTATGCAATCTATTATGCAGGATGCAAGGGCAGAGGGGCCGGGGATTTGGGGAATTTACCTGTTCAGCAGCAGCAGTTCTCACCATAAAAATAATAGAGTTGCACACATGGCAAAGGGGTTGGCTGTGTTTAGCTCTGTGTATCACCAAAAGACCTACAAGCCAAGGATGGGACATCATCTTCTCCATCCTTTCTCCTATCCCTCCTGTAAGCCGCCTGTATTTCTCTTTCTCCCGATTTCCACAAGTCCATGTGTGTGCGGGGTGTTCTGCGGCTGATGGCACACACAGAGCACTTCCAGGCATCTGATGTGCCACTCACCAAGGCTGAGGCCACCCTGTGCAAAAGCGTTTGTAATGGTCAGGACGTGCGTCCAGAACAGCCATGGGAATGTGTGGAGAGCAAAGCATCCAGCAGCCATGGCCGGTCTGGCAGGCAGCTGCAGCGAGGGTCCAGTCCCTTCCCATCCACCAGGCTCCCCGTGCCCATCACCTGCACTCCCCACTCACCATGCTCCCATCGCCAAGACCAGGACCACTCGGCCTTGAGAGCAATCCTGCAGCAGCTCACTTCTTGCCACTGAAGTGCAAGAGATAACAGGAAAACTGGGGAGAAAGGGGGGAGAGCCCAGACCAGGCTGCATCCCTCTGATTGCTTCAGAGGGTGAAGAATGCGCACCCACCTGCAGCTGTATGTAAATGGGAGCTCGTGCCAGCAGAGGTTTGGGCCCCTTCCCAGACACATCCCGCAGGCTTTGGGCTCTGCATTGCTATTTGGGCTCCCACTGAGCAGCCCTTCTGGGGTCGGCAGCACCCACACCGTCCACTTCCTGCATCCCTTGCACCCAGACGTCAGGGGAAGAAGCACAAAGGCCAAAAGCTGAGAGAGGAAGGGGGATTCAGCTAGTTTGGAAAAAAGAGTGTGATTTGCACCGCTAACCAAAGGCAGATGCATGGTCAGGGGAGCTTATGGCAGAAACAGCAGTGTGCAGTGTCTGGGGCAGTGTCCCTGCTTAGCCCCTCATGGGTTTTGGGGAGCGTGCCACTGATCACCGAGACCAGCATTGCCGTGTGCAGTGCACCTCCAGCTTGTGTGGGTGAGGATGTGCTTTGGTATTGTGGGTGTTTTCTGAAGTTATTGCCGAAGCCTTTCTTTTTATTTGTAAATGTAATAGGCTTTTTATTGAGGTTGGGTTATCCCCAGGGTAGGATGGATGTCGAGACACTAATTTCTTCTCTCTCAGCTGTCATCTTAGAAGTCTGGGGTAAGGTTCTTCCTCCCACCCCTTCCTTGCTTTTTTCTTTCCTACAGATCTGTGCTAAATTTAAAAGCAGAACAGCTCTTAGATATTTCTTTTTGACACTTCAAAATTATTCTGCAAAAGGATGAAAAGATAGGGGAAGAGGTGGGGTGACCTTGGCTCCCTGCTCACCAGCTCCCTGCGGTGATGAAGCGCTGCCAGCATCACGTTGGCCTCTGTGGGCAGCGTGCGAGCCCATCACTGGGCCTCTGGTCCTCCCTGACTGCACAGCAGCCCCTGCCAGCCAAGCCCATGAAACCCACCGCCTGTACCAGTATACAGCAGCTCCTACTGGGATGCTGGCCCTCAAATAAGCTGGTGCCCTGTGTCAGAGGAGGCTGGTAGCCTGCTTCACCCAAAACATGCTTGTCTTTCCCTTAAGTACATAAGAACTGTGCTGAAGTCTGGTACGCAGCTCAAAAATACCTCTCCAGAGGAAACTAAGAAGTTTTGATAAGAGAAAAGCTTCTTGTAATTGTACTGAGTGAAATCAAGATATTATTTCCTACAGACAAAAGATGGGATAAGTTTTTTTAAGTATCACGCTTTCCTTCAGTTTTACTAAGGTAATCTCTTTCAATATGTCTGTCTATTGGAAAAGAAGAGATCAGAGCTACGATAAAACCCCTTTTGTTATTTGGCCTAACACAAGACTCAAAATCAGAAGTTCTGTTCTGCATCCATTTGTTTCTGATAGGGAAGCCGAGGCATTGAAGGGCACCTTGAGCTTGGAAGTAACTGAAATATCAACTCATTTTTGTCTATTTTTAATTGCCTGGCTTGTGCTTTGGGTAAGGAAGGCAATTGCTGTATCCTGGTGGGGCAGGATCCCTGTTAAGGCTTTCTTTCTGCTGAGAGATTTATGTCTGTAATTTGTTGCCCTGGTTTGTACCTCCCTGGGGCACGGCCAGCTCCTGGCTCAGCACCTAATGGGTGTTGTATGACCCATATGTAACACAGAGCCCCAGGAGAGCCCTTTCTGCGGGAAACCATGGGGACTCTCCATGGGCTGCTGGGGGAGGCTGGGTTGAGGCCAGCCCCTGGCTCAGCAGAGCATCCCTTCATCTGCTTATCGCTTACGAAAAATGGAAAGCAATCTGGTTTACAGACATTTGCAGTGATCCAGCTGCAGGCAGCCTCTCCAGCACTGGTGGAGGACGATGCTGGAAGGAAGGGTGCCAACATGGGAAATAAACGAGGGGAAAAAGACACAGGGATGGCCAGTCCTGCTGCAGGACAACATCTCTTCTCTGGGCAATTACAGTCGGGTTGCACTTCACTGTTTCTCTGATTCAAATGGAAACTTTAAGTGACTTACATTAGTTGTTGTCTTTTCCAATCAAATCTCTCTGGTCTTTGACACGCATGGCTGTTTCTTAATTCTCTCAGATTTGTGCAGCCAGCTTGCAAAATGAGCAGCTCATCCACGGTGTTTTGCAATTGCTGGCCTGGAGCAGGAATGTGATTTCCACAGGGGCCCTGGAGAGCAGGGGCAGGGCTGTCCCCAGGGCTGCCCCCAGGGCTTCAGAGCCACCTCCCTCGCCCGGAGCCTGGGCATATCCTCCAGTCCTCCCAGCAGCTTCCCTCCAGGTTTCCTTTCCTCTCCTGCCAAAGACAGCATGAAGAAACAGCGAGGGAGGGCATGGCAGGAATAGGGAAGTCATCAGTCTGGTGGGATTTGCCCTGTAAAGATGGGCTGGATTTTCCCACATTTGTGTCATCCATCCTCCTGGGTCTCCTGACACTAAAAGCAGGCAGCTCCTGTTCTGCATGAAGTTATTTCAATAATAACTTTAATTGGTTTGGAGGCCTTGATGAAAAAGCAGGACAAGTCTGTTGGGAAAAATTCTAATCTGATTTGACTTGAGCCCTTACCAATACCGAGCACCATTGTTGGTCTGACTAATTTAATCCCAGCCCTGCTTCCTGAATCAGCAATATAATGCTAGGTATTTATTCAGGTTTATACACCTAAAGCAGAAAGCTGCTGCTGCAAAACTCATTCGCTCTCACGTAATGGCATTTAGCTGAGCTCAACAGCAACATGTCCTGTGTTGGGAACATGACTTTCCTAACAGTCTGAGCAGCAGGCACTGGGATAGGTGTGATGGGATGGACACTACTGTGCCAGGCTTTCTCCTGCCAGTGTAATGAGGATCTGTTGCCCCCTGCATTGGGAGCTAGGGTCTCTTGACCCAAATTGGAGCTCAAGGAGGGTTTGAAACTAATTTGGGAATCCGAATAAATTCTGCTTTGGATAGCAAGTTACTATGCACCTACCTCACTCGTGTTTCAACGTCATAGCTCCTAACCAAGGCCATTGCACAGCCATGCTGGCTGCTGCTGAGCAGCTGCTTCCCACCTCTCCAGAGCTTTACACATTTTATCAAAGTGTTTTTAGACAATGCAAAGAGCTCTGTATGCCTTAGGGTTAGAAATTCTATATATATCTAAGCAATTATTGTTAAATTCTATTATTCATTGTGGCAGCAGACCTCTAAAATGCAGGGCTAATTGTTTAAATGTGTTTTAATCTTAGGTTAACTTCTTTTATTCTTTTTCATGCTTAAATAATCCTCTTCCTTTCTTGACTGCTGTACAAGAAGCTTTCCAAGTGCTTCCTGACCCACAATGAGGCTTTCTGAAAGGCTGTTCATTTAACTGAATGCTGTAAGGAGATACACGTTAACAAGGCATCTCTCAGGCTTTCCCTGCTAGCAAAAGAAAAACTTTGTCACAGTGGCTAGGAACTACAAGGCAGGGACTTTATAGACGTGGAGAGTGTTGTAAGCCACATGTATCCAGAGGTAAAGAAATGAAATGAACTACAAGGGTAAAAATTGACTACAAGACCCCTGCAGTTAACATGCAGTGATATGTGGGATCCCCACCCTCCTTACATCAGGGAAATGCACAAGGCTGGCCAGCCCCCCACCACCCCCAGCTTCTGCCAGCAAACACAGGTCCACCATTTCTCAGGCATCTTCAGGTAACAGCTCTCCTACTTCTATACATGAAAGGCTTTGCCCTTCATGTATTTCTTAAGGGTCTTTTCCAACCCAAATAATTCTGTGATTCTCAATGCATCTCATTGCATGCTCCTTCCTCAGACCCTGTACCACGTCCTGCCATCTTCTCGTGGTATTCATCTCCATTACCTAATAAAAATCCAAACTGCCTCTTTTTCATATGGATCCTACAAGATTTTTAAAGGATAGATTAAAAAAAAAAAAGGCTTATATTGGACAGATAGTAACATTATCAGCTGTGTTAAAGGCAAAATCTTTGTGGTACTTGTTACCGTGTATGACATTATGTTACATCCTTCCAGAGCTGGGGCTGGTACTTGAGGGAGGAACATCTCACACCACCAGCGCCTCCTGCCCGAAGCATGGATTAGCATGTATACTTATTACTTGCAAAACATACTTTGCCCTCTCTGTATGGCACTGCTGCTTAACACCCTGGTTTTGAGATTTGTTTTAACATAGACGATAGTGAACCCTGGGTGGCTTTGTCAATTTTTCACACCTTTATCCTTGGTTTGTAAATTGTGGTGGAGGGCAGTGCCAGCGAAAGGAAATTGTACTTTATAGCACAAAGTCTTCAGCAAAGAATAGGTCTCCCAGGTCACCTGCCCAAGTTTAAGTCACCTAGACATTATCATGCAGGATACAGCAGTGATGAGAAGCAGAGAGCATGCAGGGTCTGTACTGAGCCACTGTTAGCTGTTTGCCTATTCAGAGCACACTGTGAAAGTCTGTTACTGTGGTACTGACAGCCGTAGGTAGATTTCTACGTGGTTGAAAAATAGTCTAGAACATGTGCCTATGCAGAGCAGTCAAGAAAAAGTAAAGGAAATAGAGCTAGTGAGGTTCTGCGACTCATGGGAGTTTGCTGTGATGGTTGTTAATATAAATATCTGGTCTCTAGTCTGTGAATGCAGAAAGACCTTATTTAAGTGGTGGATGTGCTCCCTCTTTGTAAACTTGTGCTGTGGAAAAGCTGTCCTGTTGCTGTAGTTAATGCTGCTTGTAAGGCCTTCAGCGTGCCATGGGGAGAGAATAGCCCTGCTATTTGCAAAACATTTTGGCCACCACTTTGGTAACCCCAGGAAGGTGACAAGGATTTTCTGTATGTCTGCTGTGATTTGATTGCCTTTTACCATTTTGGGGGGTCCTTAACTGCTGCCTGCATTTCTGATTGCTGGGCGGCTCCCAGTGCCAGCTTGCCTGGACCCCACGCTTCATAGGGTTCAGCTACAGGCAGCAGTTTAACCTGCTGTGAGCCTGTCTGCAGTGCTCATCCACCTGTGATTCACTTCTTAGTCAGCTGTGAGCATCTTCCCATCCTTAACCGCAAATTTCAGAACAGTAAATTGGCCATTTTGAGGCTTTTGTTTTTATTTATTTGGTATGGCAGAGATTATAGATGCTGCTAACATCTGCTGCTCAGTATGCATCTGCATCTTGCAGACAACCTGACCCTTGAATTGATGCAGATGTGGCTTTGTTTTGCTTTTGTCATCAATAAAGACATTAATTTTTTTTAAAGGTATGCCTTTGGGAGAACACAGCATCTTGCAAACACATCAACTATTACATACAGCTCAGTAAGTCTGTTACTGCATTAGCTGATAATTTCCAGTCCTTATTTCTGCATTACTCTGTTCTTTGGCTAGTGCAGGATACCTCAGCAGTACTACCATCCATTACAGAAGATAAGGTTTTTAAAATTCAGGTAGCCACATCTGAGAGGTGGTTTTCCAACTCATATTTGTGTGGTGCTTTTACCGTGCTAGGCAGCTGAACACCACAACCGCTCTCTCACTCCCCCTCCTCAGATGAGGAGGGGAAGAAGTAAAGGAAAGAACAATTCACAGGTTGAGATAAGGATAATTTAATTAAAGAGAAAAACAATATTATTATGGAAATATTATTATTAATTAAACAATTCAACTAAAGGGAAAAAAGGGGAAGGGGAAGAGGGAGGGGGAAAGGGAATAACAGAACAAGTAAAGGCTATGTGGAAGTGCAGAGGAAAGAAATTCCTCTCTGCTTCCCACCAATGAGCGATGCTTGACCACATCCTTGAAGCAGGGCCTCAACGCACGTAGCCGGTGTTCAGGAGGAGGACAGACGTTTTCGCAACGAGAGCCCACCCTCCCCTCTTCTTCCTTTCTCCACCTTTTATTGCTGAGTGTGACATCATATGGCATGGAATATCCCTTTGGTTGGTTTAGGTCAGCTGCCCTGGTGATGTTTCTTTCTCACTTTTTTGCCCACCCCCTAGGAGGGTTAGAGAGAGCCCTGATGCTGTGCCAGCACTTCTCAGCAGCAGACACAACACCGGTGTGATACCACTGCTGTTCTAGCTACAAGTGCAGTGCTGCGCTCTGCACTTGTAG